>JABFPN010001421.1:0-29486 GCA_022817305.1 Leptoteleia sp. ZL-2020 | reverse complement strand
AGTACGATTTGTGTTAGTAAAGCGAATGCATAAGGCATTGCTCGTGTTTTGTTTCAACATTGTGAAGCCTTTTTACCAAAAGTGATAGGACTTTTTGCGTTGACGCTCATAATCATTGAAAACAGTGGTTTGAGATTCTCTGATGTACAAATAAACTTTAAATACCTAAAGAAGGCTAGGTAAATAAAAATGACTCGTGGCTGAGTGGTTAAGTTGTCAACATTCAACACATTAGAACGATAGCAATTTCAGTTCATTTCTCGCCGTTGGAAAAAAAAAACTTTGTATATATAAATAATACGGATATAATTTTTAAATTTTATTTTAGTTGTCCTATCAGTGATAGTACTTTTTAAAATCACTGCCTTATGCATTCAGATTACAAACATCTGATGAGAAAAATAGGTTACAATAATCGTATATATTCTGAGTATATTTCTCTCAGTGTGTATAAGGTGATTTACAAGTGAATATATTCCATCTGACATTCCAGGACATATTCCATATCATGTTAAAAATATTCTCCCTTTTAAAACTATTGGCCGACCTCGTTGTTTGAAGTTATACACTTGATATATATCTTTATATATCCACGGAAATTGAAATATGCCTTTGTTTTATAAATATACTAAATGAATACTTTTCCAGTTATTATTACAATTGTCCCCGTGTCAATAAATCGATCTTTGTTGAAGTGAAAAGGGTCTCTTAATTTACATCTCACATGTACCTGCGTTTACAATCTTAATCCTCTTCCCTACGCCTACCTTTGGCAAGAACAGGCCATCTTATCTCCTTCGAATCTACATTCAGAATGAAAAGCGGCTACTGTTCGTGCAAACTATCTAACTCCGTTAATGTTTTACGTTTTAGCATCGAATACAATTATAGTTTTGTAAATATACGTTACCTGATTTATTTGTTTAAGGAAACATTGCGGTTTGCGACACAGATTAAACCATTGATGAAAATGCAGAATACCGTGCAGCAAAGTCTGCCAAAACAAACAGCGATAAACATCAAAACACCAGAAAGGATGCTTCATCGCAATGGACGCAACTGTAAGTTATAACAAATTTTTCTTTCTACTATACTATAAATAGTGTATAAATAGTAAATAGACATATTTTTTAAATTTATGAGAGAAAAGTTGGTAAACTTAACCGGACCTGTATTTTATATACCAATTTAAAATAGTAGGGAAATAGTAGGGATAACAGTAGGGAAATGTTTTTTAATAAACATTACTGGTTTTTAAAAGGAAATATATCTGTTTTAAGTATAAACATAAAGTTTAAAACTGCATTTGCTATTAAGAATAATAATATTTATTCAAAAATTGACACACAATTGAAAGATAATTAAAAACAGTATTATTTTGTGTCATATTTTTCTCAGAAGAATATTCCATAATTTCATTGCGTCTTTAACTTTTACCTCCGTCCACATGGTGAAACAATAGAAATATTTTTTTTCGCAATAATGACGAAAAATTTTGTCACGTTTTTTTTCCCTTCATCAGAAATGGAAATCCGTAAGAATCGATGCTGCAAAGGTATATTTGTCACACGCTATGCACCATAATGTGTTAAACGTGTTCCATTCTTCTTCTCTTCCAGCTACTTAACATTTTTGTGAAAGTAGTTCCTCGCAATTGTTACGTCTCTTTCTAAATTGTAACATCTCTAGGATATTATCCCTTCTTTGGTAGGCCATGAAGGTTACCCTCAATGGTCAACGGTTCTGAGGCGAAGATTTTGATTAACGAATGTCATATTTTTTACGAGAAATTTTTCGAAGGATCCATTGTTTAGTAAAGTCATTTAGCTTGTTAAAATAAATTTACGTGTAACTTTCAGAAGAAAGTTCTGTGCAATAACTTTGATTACGTATTTTCTGACCGATCAGTTTATTATTTTTATTTTTAATTGTATTTTTGTGATAGGGATCATTTACTACCGTTATTGGGTAGTGCAGTTATCTGTACTTAAATAGCCCAATAAATAAAAATTTATTTAGTTCAATTAAAAACAATAAGAAACAATTTAAATATTATTTTATAAATTGTATTTATGTTCAAAAAATAATTTAAATAAAAATTATATAATATAATAATTTTACCTGAAAAATTGTTTCAGTTTAGAGATGATTTGTGTCAATAATGACAATGATAACATTAATATAAAAAGGAATTTAATAGCTTAATAATAAATTGAGAACCATTAAAATGATAAAAATGGTTTAAACAATTGTTTAAAATTATTTGGCAAAGAATTAAACTCTTGAAATTTTACTCCGTGAAGAAAAAAAGAAGATCATTATACATTTAGTCAAATGCTAAAAGCAGCTGCTACAACGAAAAATGTATCTTCTGGTACTTTCGACCTATTTATCAAGTTCTTTTCAAATTAATTTTTTATAATGTTTAATATAAGAGTAATTTCAAATAAAGTCAAACGTGTTAGATACATCTGTCGAATTGTGAAGGTTAATGCCTAAGCATTTTATGAAAAAGTATATGAAAAGCAAACTATATTTACCTCTCGTCTTAAAATTGCCTTAACTTAAAATTGAAACATAAAAGTGTTAAAGTTCAATACATAAAAACGGAAGAATTAAAAGAAAAAAATGTACAAAGATATTAAAAAAAATGGTCAGCAATGTAATGACCATTATTACATTAACATATTTCTTACAAAATAACTGAAGGAAATACATTAAACATATAATAATATTTATAATTATTTATTTCGTTCATATTTTTCATTCCAATTTTATTATCGTGTTTACTGTTTACAGTCCACCTAAGATTGTTCAAATTGACTCTTATTTTCGACATCAAAAATATCCTCCCTTGAATGACAGTTTGAGGAACTCAAACGAAGAGATTCATTCATACTTCGAACTCTTAATTGAGTGATACTTGAACGTAACACGTTGACTTAACATGCTTACAAGGATTACGCGTTTACAAGCGTGGGTTCCGTCCGCACGGTTTCCGCGTAATCGGATTTTATAGAACGAATCGTGGCGCGCCGATCGTTTCCATTTGTAAGTTCTCTCTTTTTTTTTTTTTTGTGGCCGGCCGCGACGCGGACTGCCCTCGTGAAAGCCCGAGGGAGGAGGGGCACGGGCCACACGGACCCCAAAATCTTACGGCACCCTGCCACACGCGATAATTCCGGCCACTTTTCAAACGTCCCGTTTCAATGGAGGGACTCGTTCCCCAGTTTTTTCCTCCCCGTCTTTTTTTTTCTCTCATTCCACCTTCTCTCCTTTATTTGTCTTCTTTTTTTTTTGTGTGTGCGCGCGCGCCGTCGCCGGACAACGCACCGACACCCGACACCGACTGGCAACGCGTGCCCCCGGGTCCCGATTTCCGTTTTCCTGTCCAACGATTTTTTTTTCTCCCGTCCCCTCCCGATTGATCGTGCACCGTGAATCGCAAGTCCTTAAAAGGCCTCTAATGTGCTTCGGATTATTGTTGATACTGGGCAAAAAATCCTGAAAAAAAATTCCTTTTCATCGACGATGATACGGTGAATTATTGAGAGCCGCTAGAAAATTGAACGAGCCGAAGGGGGTAGTTGCGAAAAAAAAACAAAAGTGTCGACAAGTACATTTTTGCACTAGCGAGTTTGTGAATTTATTATTAAATTGTATGAATCTTGTAGTCTTTGGGCTGATAATTTATTAAAGTACCATATAAACGTGTTTTAAAATCATTTTTAAAATAATTTGTACATTTTATAGTTATTAAAGTAATGGGCAAAGTTTTCTAACGATAAAAAAACTGCGAGTGATACAATTTCCTGAATCGTTGTATCAAATTTGAATGGGCATAAAAATTTTGTAGACTTCCGGATATCGCTTTGGATATATATTTTTTTTATGAATCCTCTTCTATCGCCTTTTTAGTCGAACCGTTCCATTTTTGCTTGCTTTTTACGCCGCGCGATGAACAGCGTGGAAGAAGCTGCGCTTAAATGGAAAGATTTGACAAAGGAAACGCAGAGCCCATTAAGGACGCGTCCCAAATGCCCGGATCGAAAGACGCACGACCGTTTATTCGAGGCAGGCTGTGGAAATGGGGAAGCGGGCGCGGAAATCCAGCCTCGTCAATCGAATTTGAATAAGCGCATTGATGATGATCGATCTTTGTTACTCGTGTCAATACAAACAGTAATAATCGGATATATGATCATAAAAGTTTAATGATTATGGATATTTTTTCATTTTTTTATATATTTGTTGTTAAATTAACGAAGGTTATTCAAAATGTTAGTTAGTTACAGTAATTTTTTGCGGGTCAAACTGAAAGAAAAATATTTTTGTGGTTCCTTATGAAATATTTTTTATGTTTACTGCTACTTTGTGTTAGCTTTACACGCCAAGAAATGGACTTGGTTTACAAGAATGTATTTAAACCACACTTTTACTTTGAATTTTTACAACGTTTATAAAAAAAAAAGAACAGTTATGTCCATATTATTTCTCAAAATGTATACAGTTAAATACATTTTCCCATATATTAAACAAATCATTCTTTATCGCATATTCGAATATTCACACTTATGCAAGTTTAAATGTATTAATATACAAAGAAAAATAATAACACAATTATTACTATACATTATTTAGTAATATTTAGTAAAACTAATGACAAATGTGGTAACAATAGATAAATTTATACTTATTTCGTGACGTACACCATTCTTATGAAACATTTTTTATGAGATATTTTATTTGAAGATGCACTTTGGAGCTTTTCGCAATTTAACTTTTGCATTGATAAAGTAAACAAAAATTTTATACCATTCTTGTTGGTATATTACTTATGATTAATTAATTCTCCTCCCAAATTTCTCATTAAAGTTTTAAAATTAAAATACAATTAATCATTATTAAAGTCACTTCATTTGACAAGCCACTTAACTTTCAACATCTTATAAACATACAAATCTTTCTTAATCCTGACAAATCACGAACCCTTTTCATCGCCCTTTTTAAAACCGACCGCCTCTACGCGTCGAAACACCAATAGCCCTTTTTATACTTTAATTTAAACCCCGGAACGCGCGCGTACAATACCAATCAACCTGCCGTGGGAAGGGGAATTGGCGTTTTTTATGCCAGCTCGCGTTACCACCCCTCGTACAATGGAAATCCACCTGTTCCCAAGGAGAGGGGAGTTTTTTTCCCATCCTCCACGTATCTTGCCTTCATTGCGGTCCCTTTTTTTTCCCAACACTTTTTTAATCTCCAAAAAAACGCTCCCCTCTCGAGCAAGTGTAACTACCTGTTAAAACACACATCTCATCGTCGAATACGTGTTTTTACATTCGTCAAAATATTGGGGCATCGGCGAATAAAAAAAAATTAAGACCTGTAACTAATAAGATTATTCCAGCGGAAAATGGCCCGGTGTTTTTTCGACGACTTTATTATTTCCACGCTTGTTTTTCCACCGAAAATATTGCTTTTATTTTTGCCCTTTATAGCGAACGAAAATTTTTGTTTTAAGTCGTTTTTTCAATTTGTCAATATTTGGATTTTTGACGCTTTTTCATCTTTCAACTTCTTCAACTTTTTAAATTTTTGTTACTTTCATAGTTGTAAAATTTAAATTTAGAAAATAATATTTCATTCGGTATTGAAGACTAATATTGTGCACGAAACATTTATTGATTGGAGTAAAAATTTTGTTGTTTACTGAAAAATGTTAACTTACAGTGAAGTTGTTAAAATAACCTAAATTACTATCATATGTATATAATTCGATAAAGTGTGAAAACAGAAAACAGCAACAAACTTTAATCGATTTTTTTATATAATATATAGTAATACACCATTATTCATTCTAAAATCAATATAAAATATGGTAGAGAATTGTCGTACAGAATTTTTTTCGGTATAATTATTTCTTTAAACATAGAATCAGCTTAAAATTACTGTGAAATTAAAATTTTATTATGAAATTTGTTAAACAGATTCTTTTAATGATTGTTTTCAAAAGTACTTTGTGTCCGGCATAAAAACTTTTATGTTACTGGCGTTTTTCAGAAGGGGTTAATGAAACACCCTTTTTTTTATTTAAAAAAAGGAATAATTTTTATGTGTCCAAGAAGATTAAGAGAAACGTTTTACGACGTTGAAAAAAGTACGCAGGAAAACGATGCCGGCGTTCGTTTTTCTTTGAAAACCGACCGCTCGAAAGGTTTGTCGGGTCTCAGGTACCCCTTGCTAATCGTTGAGATCGGCATTTTCTCGTTTTTACTCCAGTTTTTGCGCCACTTTCACTATTTTATGGTAATTTTTTCCATGGCAATCTTTGATAAAAAGCCACAGCGTTCAAAATAACTAACCGAAGAAGAAAGAAAATCATTTTTTAATGTCCAGTTTTTGAAACACCATATGGCGTTAAGAAAGTCAGTCCAAGATTTGTGTATTATTGGAATTATTTATGGACAATTTTGAATAGAAAATTACTATTGACAAATGATAAACAAAACAATCCGATGAAAGTTTTATTCATAAAAACTTTTTTTCTTACGAGTAATTTCGATCGCATTTTATCAGATAGCAAATAAAGCGAACTGCCTGATTGGTTAATTTTTGTAATTAACGACATATTGGAAAATTAATGTTATCAATATTATTAATAACAGTAACATTTCTTATTTAAATAGCTATCAAGCTAACAAAACTGAATAATTCTGAAAATTATTCTGAAAAACTTTTGTTTTTATAGTTTTGCAGACATTTTTCAAACAATACTTGTGAAGGATTCGAGAAATTTCTGAACAATCCTAATTACAGCATTTCAGAGTTTCATATACTTTTTCAGGCAAAACTTTCAGTCTTTTGGAGAAATTTTAGATTTTCAGTTATTTTCCACAAGGGTATAAGACATATTTCATTACAATAACAAAGAAAAAATCTTAATATATTTTTTTTCCATAATGGTACTGCTGCTATCAAAAGTAAAACAAAAATTTATAAATACTTTTCGAAATGCCTCAAAGATATTATTTTTCTTTCAATTTTTCCGGACCTACGAGTTTATTAGCCTTCATGATATCGCTCATTAGAAATTTTCCAAGGAAAAAAAAGGATATCTCGAAATCCAGATTTGTTTTTCTACCGATTATTTTAGAAACACGATTTTGGCTGTTTTAGAACCGCACCTAATTCTTAGTAGTTAATTATCTGAAAATAAAGACCCCCGTGTTGTTTTAATGAAAATAATGTAAAAAAAAGGGCTCTCGACTTCCGACGCGTTGTGTTGATACGTCCGCGTGGCATTTCTGTTGACGAGTGGCAGGAGGGCACGCGTCAGCGTATTTTTAGGCCATACTTTGGTAAAAAAGAAACGAGGGTTGGTTTTTCTGCACCCTTCTCGTACACCCTCGCTCGCTGCCAAATGTATTCTCCCCCTTCGCGGCAATTCCCACCCATCGTCAAATCACAAAGTCCACCACCCATTCTATAGTACGTCGTGCAGTAAACATGGCCGCTTCGCTCTTTTAATTTGGTTTCGCTTTTAGTAATTGAAGACAGTGATTCCTTGCAAAACGTTCGGAGCTATTTCTTATCCAACAAATAGAGCGTGATTATTATTCGAGACAACGAGTCGAATTCTTTCTTTTTATTTTTCTTTTAATTAAACAGTATCAGATACAAATTTATCCATTCAATCATCTTTGTTTACAATTTTTCCTTCTTTTTCAAATTTTCATATTAAATTTTCATACATTAATATATATTTAATATAATTGATATTGAAAATGCTTTCAACAATTTACTTACCTTTGCTTTAATCTTAATGTAAAATGAAATTGTAAATTAATTGATATCAAATGATAACGCCATTCGTCCATTATTGTAATAAGAATTTAAACATCATTAAACGGTAGAATATATTATAATTAAAAATACAATAACTTGTGGAAAAAATATTTCCCCCTCTGTTGATTGATTGTCGTGCTTTTAATATCGTTCATCATGGAATCCGCCAGAAAATGCAGCGGATCAAAAAGAAAAATAAAAGGACAATGAGAACAGAATTCTGTTTCGTCAAAAGAAAATAAATAACCGATATCAGAACGAACATTAGACCCCTTTTCTTCTTCCAATTGATTTCGAAGACCATGTGTTGTTTTTATGCAATACTAGAATAATTACTATATAATGTCAAATGGGGATTCATTATTATTTTATATTTATTTGTAACGAGTAAATATATAATACTTGATTAAACGTATTAATTTTAGAAGGATAATTTACATTAATGAATATCTAATTATCGTAAGAGAAATATATTCTGAATATGTATATGTTCGTAATTTTAATTCAGAATTGAACTCAAATTGCGCTTGTTCTACCTTACAGAATGTTGAAAGATTAACCACAAGATCGTTTTGATTAGCGTAACCTTATTAGGCATTGAAAGTTCAGTACATGTACATGACATTATCCGGAAGCATTGTTTTTCAATTATTATAAACATTAACGCAAAAGATTCCTAACATTTATTGTTTTTAATTGAACTAAATTCCTTTTCATTGGCTGGATTAAAAATGTTTGCACAAATTATTAATTTTACAAATTTACAATGAAATATTCTTAAAGTTACATGAAAAAAAATTTATCTAGAAATATATTACAAGTGATATTTATTTTCATTCATGTTTCAACCGAACAAATTCAGCTACTCCGTCGTTCTTGAGTTAGAATTTCAATCGTTTCGAATAACATTTTTGTATGTGTTATTTCTAGAACAAACTCCTAGTAACGACATCTGTAGGGAGAGAAGTTTTTATCGTAATTTTTACCATCAGTCTATAGTAACCTGTGGCAGATAAATATTCTCACTTAACTGATGGTAACATAGGGACTCAAAGATTTCGTGTATGGGAATGAATTTTTGAATTAAAACGTATTGAAACCAAAAGTTACAACATGAAAATGATGCAATTTATCACGAACATCTTTACAAATAAAAAAAATTAATTGCAATAACTATATACAAAGAAACAACCAAATTAATTATTTAAATTTAAATTATAATACAATAATTTCATTGAGTAATTTTATGTATGATCATTATTTATTTCCATTAATGAAAGTTTTAAAGAAAAGTCTCCATAAATGACCGTATATGTCCTGATCTGATGTCTCATCCAGACACAGATACACCTTTGCCCGTATACGGTTTTTCAAGGTCAATTATGACTGATCGTAAAAAGAAAAATTCATTCATAACCGGCGTTCCCTGTATCAATATTACAAATACGATTATTAGTTCGTGTCTGAACCGAAACAGAGAGAGAGGGAGAAAGGGAGAGGTTGAATCCCACGTGAAAATTCCACTGAAGCAGGTCCGGTCCAGATTGAGAGTTCAAGATCACGTGTAAAGCCAAGATAGGCATTGAGTAGGTCGTCAGTGACAAGCACCGCATCACGAAACAACCGGCAATACCTTTTATGATGCTGTCTCACAAACTCGTATCTCTGACCACATCCATTTTTGACAGTTTCGAACAGCGGTACAATGCTTGCCTAGGACAACATTGTTCAACGATACTTTTTTTTTATTTCATTAATTATTTACTCTTATAAACAAAAAAATCATTGCATTCTTTACTATTTTCCAATGGGATTATATAGTTTAAATAAGGAAATCTTGTTGAATTATTATTGACTCTTTTCTTCAATTTATTTTTGTTTATATTGATCCAAGGTGTAGTGTAAAAATTGATAAATTAATATATTATTCTGAGAAAAATATGTCAGAAAGTATTTCTATTTTTAACTTTCATTCTAAATGTCAGTTTTTAAATAAATGTTATTGTCCTTAAATGCAAAATTATCAGTTTTGAATTTTCAGTTTATACTTAAAGCAGAAATATTTCCTTTTAAGAGGCAATAATTTTTATTGAACATCAGACATGTATCCGAAATAGAGTTAAAAACAGTAATGTTCTATCATATTTTTCTCAGTGTATTAATTATCAATACAATTTTTCAATTGTTTATGTTTAAAAACAAAATAATTTTAATTCATGAAAAAAATGAAAAAAAGTAATGTTTTTAGTATAAATACGTATGAATAATTCTTTTATATTTCACCAAGACTATTTTTAAACCTGAAATGTGTAAAATACATGACGTTGCACGCTGTTAAAGTGAGATTTATTGTAAGTTGTCAAAGATAGTACAGCAATGTATAAAATGAAAGTCGAAAAATTTGCGAAAAACTTTTTGATACTAAATTGATTGTTATTAATTAACAATAAGTGTATAGGAGATAAAAAGTCTATTTTGCGTATACAGAAATATAAAGAAATATAAAGAAGAAAATTTAAGCTTACAATAGATATGTATACAATAAAAAAATAACATCAGCTTTCTTACAATCAAATTTCTTGCAAGCTTGCAGTAGTTGCTCAATTGTTCAGTTGTTTCTTGCCAAAGCGGAACTGTTTTAGCGATATTGAGAAATTTAAGATATGTACATAAAAATTAGATGGATTATTATAGATAGAATAATTATGCAGTATAATGTAATACAGTAAATGTAGTATGTAACGCATTACAGAGAAGGTTGTTAAGTAAAGTAAAATTTAGTTTTACTTTCATATTCATTATATCAATATTTCTTTATTTTTTACTTTTTCATATGGGTGAATTTAATGGGATGTAAAGTATTTACTGAATTAATTAAGTAGTAATATATAAAAAAATTGTTAATTAATTGTATCTGAGAATTCATTATTCTTACACAAGAGTACACTATAGTATATTTTTATAAAAAATTTTAATAATTTCAGCACATTATTTTTACTATATCTCCAAAGAAAATAAATGAAGAATGAGTGAAAAGTACGCCGTAGATTATACATGAAACGTGAGATTTCCGGTTCCAAACTTGCAAAAAATGTTGATGTCAAGATTAGATTTATTTGTACAATTGACGTTGATATTACTGTTTCTTTATTATTCCGAAATAATATGCGTCCCACGTGCAAATAAAAAAGTATGATAATTATATAGGAAATATGTGCACGTGGGATGATTATTAGCTATAATGATCAATACAGTATAATTTTACACTGTTTAACAGAGTGATACCCGATATAAAAATGAGTATAAACAATTTTTTCTTGTTTAATTAATATTAAAGGGTGACTGCCGCCACCTTTGATCAAAAATAAAAAAGACTCAATTCTTTAAATTAAATTTTAAAGTTAAATAAATTTAATTTAATTAATTATGAACGAACGGAAATAAATAATATCACACTGAGAAAAAGAATATATTAATTTTTCGTATAAAGTTAGGAAACTGAGACTATACGGAAAGTATAAGAAAATTTCAAGTAAAATGTATGAAAGCTTAGCATTAAGTATGCGAAAAGGAAACATAATTATATAAAGTAGTGTAATATATGTGCTAAGTTTTCTTATATTTAATTTGAAAATTTCTTATACACTATATATAGTTTCAGTTTCCTAATTATATACGAAAATTTAACATATTTTTTTTCTCAGTGCATTTTTATTGCAACTGTAATGATACGAAAACAATTTTTATGACCTAAAATTTTGTGCAAATGTTTGTATAAATCGTTTTAAAAACTCTTCAAAACATAGAAACCATTTCTCCGGTGATTTAAATCACTATTAAAGTTTCAGCAGAAACTTCAACAATTCACCGTCAAATTATTTTGGCGCCAAAGCGTGGGTGCTAATAATTTTATATATTCATTCTCCTTACGACTGGTTACAACATTGTGACGTCATGTAAATTCAGGTGCCAACTTTTTGTGTATGAATAATTGATTTTCTAATCAAATCTGTGTCCCTTTTTTATTAAATGGACCAAATTTATAAAAAAAATATAAAATAATGGCAAACAGAATTTTTATTAATCTCAAATATTGTGATCATTTATTATTTTTTATGCAAATCATACTACTAAGAAATCATATACATCTTTAAACATTCCAATGGTATCTTTATATGTTAATTATTTATCACAAATTGTACATTCAAAGATCTATAGAATAGTCACACGTTCATTGCAGACAATTTTTGAACATCTTTGATAAATTGCAACATCACAAAATGTTATATATAAGATATCTCACTACAATAGCCGTAAGACATTCAAAATCAATCGATTAATTCCTCCCATTAATACAATCGTTGATTTAATGTAAATCAAATATAAATACAAGCTGTATGTCTTTCATATACATCTGCAATTTGACTATACCAACAAATTAATCGCAATTCTTCATACTAATAAATAATTCAACGCTCGTGACGCTTTGCCCGAAGCCCCTCGATTACAATAATATCAATGACAAAATTCACACGAAATTCGATTAGCCTGGAGCTGAATGTTGAACTCATTCTCGTGGGCGGTTGTAAGCAGTCGGAGACGGTCGCGAAAAGTGGCCGAGAACGCGCCGCGATAGAGTCGGTGGGTGTTGCGCGTGGATCTACTTACGGACACCCGCGAACCGGTATCCGCGGGTATTTGAAACGCGCGCGCATGCGCGTCAAAAAGCGCACAACAGCCGCTCGCGCAGAGTGCCGCAAGTAGACGAAGCCAGTTCTGGGCAGACGGCCTGCGCTCGTTCCCCGCACGAACTGTTCGATATCCGCGGCGCGCGCATTTTTTTTTTTCACGTTTGATTTTCAGCGCAATTCAACTCGATTCGACGATTTTGGCGCGCCCGCGTGTGACTTCCATTTGGATTAATCTCCCTCTTTCGAGGTAATTTAACGGGTTAAATCAGACTATTCTCGTTTAATTCACGAGTGAAAATCAGTGATAAAAATATTTTTTTTAATTATGTATATATTTCACTTTTTTTTTGGGTTGAATTTTGATATACAATTCATTGAGTGAAAGGTGTGCAAGTTCATTATTCTTCATTGGTTAATTGTGTTAGGTGAACTTAACACACACAAATTTTAAGTGAATATTCAGCTGTATATAATAAAGAGTTTTTAATGTTTGTTATAAACAAATGTTGTTAAATTTATGTTAATTTGGTTTTATTGAATTTAGCTGTTCGCAATTGTTTATAGATATCTTTTTATAAATTTACATTATATACATTTGGTGAAGATTGTAATTGTTGTTACAATGTTCTTATAAATTTGTAATTTGAACTTTTCTTTTTAATTAGTCCATAATGAGCAAAAAATCATGACTGATTGTTATAATTGAAAAGCACTTTTTCTATCTCCGATTATATAAGCTATTTATTACAAGATTAAAGACTGAAAATGATGTGAAATGAAGTGGGATATCTGTTAAAGTTTATTTTTGTTTCCGACAAATTAATATTAGATACGAAAGTCAAACTGTCACTTTGCTCGTAGAATATCTTTGATTTTATTAGAAAGTCATCTTAGTTTGATAAAAATCATTCTTCAAATATTTATATTTTTTATAATTTATCGTTGGCTTTGATGTAAAAAAATAGTAAATATCGATGGCATTAACCTTCGATTTTTACATTTTATTTCATACATTTAAATTCAAAAATTCCTTATCATAGAAATGCAGTATTTTACATCATTACAAGCAAATCTTTCTTCGCAATTTTGCAATTATTAAAATTCAATTTTATTTCTATTTAAATTGTAATGCTTATTTAAAAAGATATTGAGTAAATAAGCAAATAGTATTTACAAAAATTATTCCGAAAAACAGAAAAGAAATAAAACAATAATAATCAAGTATATAAGTTTTCGGCGTAGAATAAAAAAAAAAAAAAACAAGAAGATGTAAACAATTGCGACGGGGAAATGTAAAATTCTGAAAGATCGTGCAAAATCATTGCCAGAAGTGCAAACACGTGATTGGCTAGCGGGACAAAATTAAACGATCCGCGAGTCGCGTAAAAAGGGGGACATTAAACGCGGTGCACCTTTCTCGAGGAGAGTCGGAGACGTATCGGGCAAGTCGCCAGGAATTGGTCCGCGGTTCGGTGCCATGCACGCGTTGACGATATCGCCGAAAATAGTTGCGCGGTGCGCTATGTGTCTTCGCTTCTGCTATGTTTTCCGCGGCGGTCTAAGCGCAACGCTTCGCTGACAAGTTCTCGGCAACGCGCGACCGTGACACGTCGCGACGCTTTTATTTCGATTGCCTTGGACATTCGTCACGTTTGCGCACGTGCACTTTTCCTGTCATCTTATATTCGTGGACTTCGTTGTCAAAATCGTTATTTTTTGCCCCAATACAAAATTGTAAACATTTTTAGTATAATTTGTCAATTAAGAATTATATTTTATATATGATATTTTTTATTAAATTCGTTTGAGTAATTTAATATAGAATATATATATGAATTCAAGTACTGCAAAGATAAATATGTTCCTGCACTATATTTTATTGTTTCATATTTAATAATGTCTATAATATTTGATTGGGATGTGAAAAATAGATTCTTTATAGAGGAGATATACGAGGGAGATATATCATATGAATTTAATTTTTCAATTTCCATTTTGTGGAATTTCCATTTTCCACGTTCTAACGGAACGTTCGATCAACTTGACGTTAACTTTGCCGTAATCGGCGCTGAAAAAAATGTTTAGTTAATCCAATTTACAACAAACAATCTTTATCGAGCTGATTTATGTTTATCTTCTTATAACCGTTTATCTTCTGATTTAATTCTTATTTTTATAAAAAAAAGATTTGTAATATACATATGGGACTTAATGATTTATTCTTTTAACAGGATTGTTTTAACACTGATGTAATTTAATGTTAATATTAAAAATAATAAAAATAATCACAAATGTATCTTTTATTATTTTTGAAAAGTAAATAATTACTTTTCTAATATATTCTTAAATCTTTTTACTTTTTATTTATTTTTTCACAGTAGTTGTGGGAAAGATGAATAAAATTGATTTCATCTTCGGCTACAAAATAGTTCTTTCATGAATACAATTATTTGTTAATCTATTTATCATTTTTAATTAAAACAATTAAAAAGAATTAAGATTTGACATCTTTCTTTTTATTCTAAGTCTTTTAATTTTACCTATGAAACAAATTGCTTAAATAATTCATCATTTATATATTATATTTGATCAAACAAAATATACTTTTTCAAAATTTTATATATTTAAAGAATTCATTAATTTAAATTAATAAAATAAAGTAAAGCGATTAATTCTTTAAGAAGAAAAAGTACTAATTTTACATAAACATTGATTTCTTGGTCTTCCGAATTTCGATAAACAAAACCGAATTTTCATTCTGAAAGCAAATGCAAATGCAAAGAAATGATATGCAAATATAAAATGTGCTAAATTTAAGTGCTGCGTAAAGTTTTTGTTCGTGCGCGCAAAAAAAAAGATCACGAAGAAAAAAGAATGGGGGAAAAAAATAAACAAATAAAACGTCGGATAAAAATTGTGAAAGCGATAAAAGCGAGGCGAGTTTTCGGACGCCCAACTCGTTGGGTAGCCACCCACACGTCTCACTCGAATTAGTGACTTTACATCACACTTTCCGCAGTTACTTTTCACAACTAGATTCATTAACGGCTAATAAGAGGCTTCGTTATTTTTAACACGTTCAAAGGCAAGTGCGCTTTTATTTTTATCCTTCGTTGATCATTCGACATGCGAACAATTTACAATTACAACAAACGTTCGGGATTGCGCAAAACATTTTACGCTTGTATTGGCTTATTAAATTGAACGGTGAGTGGTGGCAGGTGTATTTGCATTTGCTTTCGCTTGGAAAATGAAATTGGAATACATTTTACGCCCGTTTCTCGATTGGCAGTGCAACCGACACATTGAAAAATCGAATGAAAATTGTCTGTATCAATAAAAGTATCATAATTATTTTACGTTACTTATTTGTTTGCAATTGTTAATACGTTAGGAAATTTTTTCAATTGTCAATGACAGCTCACTAATACAATTTAACATGAAATAAAATTCTTAATTGTTTCAATTAAAAAATCTTAAAAATGTTTGATTTTTACCTGCTGGAGCTAGACCATTTGTAATCATTTAACCAGATGTATACTTTGAGAAAAATATGACAGATAATATTACTGTTTTTAACTTTGTTTTTGATTTATGTCAGTTTTTCAATAAAAGTTACCCTTTCTTAAAAGGAAAATTTTCCGTTTTAAGTATAAACATACCATTTAAAAGTCCTGTCTTTACTTTTAAGAGCAGTAATATTTATTCAAAGATTGATATGTATCTAAAACAAAGTTGAAAACAGTAATATTATCTGTATTATTTTTCTCAGTGTATGGAAATACCAAAAACAACTAAGCCATCTGGTTGTCATAACTAAGATATTTACTTTTTTATCTTCATAACCATAAATTTTGATTTTATTTAATATTTCTATAATAATTGTTGACTTCTTCTTAATGAATTTATTCATTTATCATTGATGTTTTTAAAGGATAAACAAATGAACAATTAAATGAAACTTTTGGAATTTTAAAAGAAAACCATTGAGAAATTGTCGAAAACGTACGTACACAACGATGATTTATTATCAATGCCGGAAGTAAAGCTAATTACGAACATATATCATCTTTGGTTTTGAGCCAGACTCCGTAATGGATTTGTTAAAATGTGGTTGAATGACAGACTGCGACCTGCTAAGTTGTTCAACAAGTTGTGACTACCTGCGAAACCACAAACAAAAGAAATTAATGGCCATATTAAACTATAAATTCAAAAAGCATATCATTAATATTTCATCATTGGAACGAGACAAATTATATACCAAAATTTACAATGCTACTAATCAAACTGAGAATATTTGGAAAAAAGCATACAAATATGCTTTGCTTTAACAGTGAATTCATATTTAAGAAAATAATTAAAATCGATTTTTAAAAGCTTACATTATTTAATGCTTATATTATTTACATTAAAGAAATTAATATACCTAATTTTATAGTGTTAAATTTTATAAAAAAATATAAAGCTTTAGTCGAATAAATTTGTTATTTCAAATTTAAATAAAGTTTCGTACGGGAACGAAAGACATAAGTTTATAAAATTAGAAATTTATTTTTAAAAGTGCATTAGCACTAAAACGATTTACAGTGCTTTTCAAAATTGTACTAAAACAAGCAAAATCGTAATCGTTAATTGTACACTTGGATTTATCTTATTTTGCTCAATTTACGTCACATACATTAAACTTTTATTGCTCAAAATAAATTCCTAACAGAATATTAAAATGCAGATGCTAGATTATGCTTTTAGCGGTGTTAATAAAAAAAAGAATTTCTTGCTTTGTAACCAAATCGATTGGAGGACAATAATTCCCATTGAAAAATAAAGTAACAACTTAACACTCCGAGATGAAGTGGTTTTTAAGTGTGCTACTCCTCTGAATCCGTTCAAGGTTGGCCGACGTATATAGATATATATAGATCAAGGGTGATTGCAATGTGTAATAATTGAGCTACTCTGCGAGAGGAACCACGGGTTGACTCGAAGACGCCTGATTCATAACTGCGAATATTGCGATTTTGAATTATTAATATCCGGACCTAATAATTTATAAATTATTTACACTTACATAATTTAAACAATTTACGGTGGAAATTTATGGCAAATATATTTTTTATGACTCTAAAATTTACATTTCCTGAGTAGAATAGTAAATCGAAATTTAAAGATACTAATAATTTTTGTTATTTAAAAGTAAATAATATTAATTAATATCATCTAATAATTTATATAGGAATTGTTTAGAGAAGGAAAAAAAGGGTTTCAATCTATCATTAGTAAAAATATAAATCATTTAAAAATGTTCAATATTTTGACATTATGAATAACAGAAATATGGATTCGTATTGCGAAAGTATGTTTTATTCATAACTATTACATATTGTTTTATGTCACTCGAAACTGGAAACCGGTTTATAATTAATGTTTTGTTCGTTACACCGAGGAAGTTAGTTGTATCCAAATAAGAACATTGCCCTTAAATATATATAATTATAGAATTGATATATACGATTAGATTAAATGTATTGCCCCGTGCATTATTTTTGACAAGTCATTATCTGTTTTGTAATTTTATGATTCAACGTTGATTCTTATTCTGTTTCCTCGGGTTGATATGCGTTATTAATTAAGTTTTTATTTAAATCGGATAAGCCATAAATTAAAGGTTTCCCCAAATTATAAATGTTAATATGAAGCTTTGAAATAGCTTCTAAGCTTTGAGTTTTCTTATGTAATTGTACACTCAAGTTTTTGGATTCCCATATTTTTATGCAAATATCAAAAATCATCTGAAAAAAGTAGCAATGATAATTTAATTATAAATTCAAAGCTAATTGATCCTTTTGAAATAAAGATACGCAATTCTTTGAAGCGTTGTTGATATTGAATGTCAAATAAGTAATTACAATTTTTTATGGCTATTGATTTTCACACAAAGGACTTTATGTAACCTATTATTAATTTAAATTTGAAAACATTATTAAATCCACTTAAACCAACATACATTAAAGATGTTAATAATATTAAACATAAGAAATAAATTTGCAACGAAAATTTTTTTTTTAAAATTGTTTTAAATTGTTTGAAATTTTGTTTTGATTTCATTAATATTGCGTAGAGTGTACGTTAATGGACTAATTTTGTTTTATTATCAGTTTAATTATTAGAAACATTTTATGTAAAATTTAGCTCGGTGTACGAATTTCTACCGCGGCGAGTGGGCGAACTGACGCTCAATTATACGGGCGCCACGGCCTTCCGGAAAAGTCATTGTGTTTGTTTTGTCATTTTCGAACGCTGCTGTGCTTGGTAATGGAGAGTTCTACGAAAGAAACTCTCCTTGGCCCCTTGGCCCCGATTACCCTGTTGTGCGCCACTACCGGAATAATTTCAAAAACCTTTCTCGTAAATCGGACATCACCACCAATTACTCCGCAATGATTCACAACAAATACAAACGACCAAGAACAAAAATTGCGACGTTAATCTTTCGGGATCAGCGTATTTAAAGGCAATTTTTAATCGAGGAACCTTCAATGATTTTTTTTCTCAATTGTCCTTCTTTGAATTGTATTTTATTTTATTTTGTTAAGTAATTTTAATCTTATTTATATGATAAACTGCATAGATAATTTTAACTTTATTTTAATAAGGTCTAATCTTGGTAGCAAGCTTGACCCAAGTTTGAAGAAGACAAACCCACGTTTGACTATGAATATTAGTTCTTTTGCATTAACCATCATATTACTCTGTCTTAAATTTGGGGACCAATATTGACATCAAGTTTGGGATCAGTTTGTACCAGTTGGAGTAATGCTGTTTAAAATTGATGAAAGCAATTTAAGTTTAGACAGAAACGTTTGAATTGTTTCGATCATTGTTTATTTTTAAGTTTTTGTTCTGTGAAAAATGAAGTCATTTAATAACTTATAATTATTAATTTAAATCTACAGGGTTTGACAAACAACAATGTCGACGACAAGGGAGAGTTCGCACGTAAGCAGAAGAACTGTGACTCATGGAGGAGGACCTATATCTGGACACAGTCAGAAAAACAACCTCGAAAACAATCTAGGTAAATGGTGAATTTAACTTTTTAAAATAATGCAAATACTTTAATGTATACATTTATATCTGGAACAAAAATAACGAGACCAAAATAATCTGACTTATGCAAATTTTTTTATATTAAAAATACACATACACTCAGACAAATATGACAGACAATATTGCTGTTCTTAACTTTGTTTCAGACACATATCAATTTTTCATTAAAAATTACCATTTTTCATAAGATACAGTTGTTTATTTTAAGTATAAATATAACATTTTAAACCAGTGATTGTGCTTTTAAAAACAGTAATATTTATTCAGAGATTGACAAAGTTGAAACAGTAATATTATCCGTTATATTTTTCTCGGTGTATAAAAGAAGCAAAATAAAATGC
Source organism: Leptoteleia sp. ZL-2020 (assembly GCA_022817305.1). NCBI lineage: Eukaryota > Metazoa > Arthropoda > Insecta > Hymenoptera > Scelionidae > Leptoteleia > Leptoteleia sp. ZL-2020. The sequence continues at coordinate 9,496 of JABFPN010001421.1, read as the reverse complement.
AAAGGCAAAAAATAAGAAGTTCCACTTTCCATTTCCAATTTTTCCATAATTTACCCAAGATTTACGCAATTTATACAAGAAGCTGGAGACATTATGATCGGATATTAGATAATTGAAATATCATTACCGTCAACTGAATTGTCATTTTGATACGAATACCAGAAGATAACTGAGATGGAATGATAAGTAATAAATAACATTAACGTCGTACGCGTTAAACGAATTAATGAAATCGATAGACGTGTTGCATAAGTTCAATACTCGAACGATAATTACCTTTTCCGTGGAGATATAAACGAGATCGTTATAGGCGTCTTGATTGAATGCAAATGCAGCGAAGCGACACTGAAAATACAGCTTCATCGTACGGTACGCTAAATACGCCCAGATCCATTAACCGATCTATAATTATTAAACACCGGCTACTATTCGTTATGTAAATTATAGTTTTATTGTTTTAAGAAGTGCTTAATATGCAAAATATACTTATTCGCATTTTTCAGATTTTTTGCTTGCGTTCATAATTCTTTTTTTTATGTTCCATTTTCAACTATGAATATCTTTTCATTATCACGTATTATCATTATCAATATATATTTGCATATTGTTAATTTTACCATCCAGCAATGTTAACATTTACATTAATGTTGGAAAATGTGCAATTTTATATTATTTTTAGATATTTTTTATAGGAATTATTTCTAAATGTATGTACACTTTATCATTAGATAATTAAAAATGTATTTATATTGTTTTCTAGATGCCCTCCTGGAAGACTTGCAGACGAGCGTGACTCCAAAAACTAATTCGCTAAGTCGCAGCGTTCGTGCGAGATCGCCTCAAATGGAATATCGAAGCGCCGCCAATTCGACGAAGATCCTTTCGGAAGACAGCAGGTTAGCCATCGTCAGAATATCTTATTAATATAGCCACGCCATTCCGCGCGTGTGAATGGACATACGAAAATAAACTCGGCCCACAAAAGTCAAGTATTAATCGCTATCGCAAAGCCATGATTCCTCTTCTCGCTCGCGCGAAGCTGATGAATGGCTTGAGCAAACACTCGCGAAGTGTTTTTGCGCCGCGCACACCCCGAAACCGACTCTCACTTTAACTCGTCCGAGAATTTAATGATAAAAAACAACACGACTTTTTTTTCTCTCCCCAGGGCCATTTCACCCACGCGATCCGAACACAGGTCACTCGAGAAGTACGTCTCAACTGTTCCCGCTGGAATGGCCAGCGGCATTCCAGGTCTGGAGGATTTGGACAAGGAACTGCAAGACGTAAGTGTTTGTCGTTGGAAAGAAGAAATTTTTTTAACGAAAGTAAAAAAGAAAAACGATAAGCTTCTAGAGTTATTGTCACAACAGAGGATGAAGTTTTTTGAGTTAAAAAAAAGTATAAAAAAATAATAAATTCCATAGTTACAGAACTAATTATAATTTCCAATGTTAGAATATGACCTTGGGGAACCATAAGTTTTCTTTCGAGCCTAGATTAAATTTTTTGTATTGTCATTGCTAAAATTGTATGATGACGCTTGTTGTTTTTTTTTTAATGTTCTTACACTTCCACAGAACTTTAGAAAAGTAATGAAAGTTATAAAATATTTAAATATTGATTTATGAAAAAGTTATATTCAAATTTATTACAATGAGTTCTGAAAGATATCGTTTATGGTGTCTATAAAATTATTGTACCCATATAAAAATATTTTAACATCAGTAAATTTTACTATATCGTATGTATAATATTTTTGTATTGGTATAATAAATTTGTAGATATTACAGACGGTGTTTGTCCGAAGTTGGAAGGTATAAGATTGTCGATTGTGGTTTTTTCTCTATATATTATTAATAATTTGTTCAATATGATTTAACATCCAAAAGAAGTATTATTTTATAACTTTCATAAATGCTGTGTAGCTTTGCGGAAGTCTCATAAAATGAAGTGTTATGCAAATAAGACCAAACGTTTGTATATAATTTCCGTAATAACGAACGTTTTATACTAATTACACAGAAAGTATTATAGCAATAATTACTATACTTTATGGCATTAGCAGAATAAATTTCTTGTCCCTATAATATTCTTATAATAATATGGTAAAAGGCAATAAAAATATATTAAGAATTACTACATTTTTGCTTATATTTATCATAATTTTGTTGCTTTTACTATACTTTTATAGGAGTAATGAAAAGACAAGGAATTTATCCTTTCATTAAGTTAAATTATAGTAATAGTTACTATATTTTTTTTTTGTATTTAAAAATTCAGCGTAAGATTTATATTTGGTTTCTAATGTTTATATTCTATTAAAAAATCATAATTATAAAATAAATATAATATCCGTAATAATATCCAAAGAAATGAAAATGTTCATTATCAACGAATGTAAACAACGACACGAACATTACATTAATCTTAATGAAGTCAATATGAATTTATCGATTCATGTATAAAGAACTTGTATTAAATTTTGTAGGCAGTTAAGATCTAAAATCGAATTAAATTAGAAGTTAGAAAGAATTAAAGGAGAAAGTAAATAATTATATTATTTTAATAATAAACAAATGAAGTAAATATAATAAAAGTTAGATCTTAAAATATTATTTTATCGGCATAATCATCGAATTCGTTATCTAAACATATCGAAATCAAGCCTATCTCATTTGCATGGTACATCGTAACAATGCTCGCAACGAGGCGCGCAGTTTGAAGCCGGTAAGATTGGCGATACGAATTCGCGGTCTATTTCATACATCAATGCACGCAAGGAAGATCGCGTTCACGCACACACGCGCGCGCGCGCAATCCCTTCGAGCATTAAAATCGCGGACAGTGAGATCACTCTTATAGTTAGGCGAACAAGGTAGTTCGCGCGGCCTGTGATTTAACGTTAAACGAACATAAATTAACTACAGTTGTAATTGGCTGCCTTCGTATTTTTACTTTATTTATTATCATAACATTTTTTTCCCCGCGCCGTGCCGTTAACTAAGTTTTTACGCCAAATACTTGAGGATACCGATAACACCGTACTTCCGCCGAGCACGCCCTTTTCAATAGAGATCTTGATCTCAATTTAATGAGATGTGCTTTTAATAGCAATTCAGTGCAATCAATCAAAACCGTCAGATCGAAATCAATTATATAAATTGCACTTCACGTTATTTATATGAGTTTTAACTCAATTATTTAACATTTTAGATGTTATAGCGTATTGAAAAAAAAAGAATTCCGATGAATTTGATTCAAGTTGTAAATGGTAATTGATTGTGAAGTATAAGTTTGATCATAAAATCAATTCTTACTTCAAAGCATTCTCTGATATTTGATAATGTAAATATTAATATATAAAATGAATCAAAATTTGTTATATTCAGAAAGATTTTAAATAATAACAAAAATTAAATAAATATTGATGAAGAATTTGATTTTAATCTGTTAGAGCATAAAAGAAGTAAACCAGATATTTTAATTAATTGGCATAAATAAATATTATCATAAATAATTTTTATAACTAACTAATAGTTAATATATCTATTTTCATTTCATTTTGTTTTTATCTTTCCAAAATTTATTAGATTTATAACTTAATACTAAATAGTACATAATATTTTATTTTAATAAAAAAACTTGAATGGTACAATTAAAATAAGAAAAATTTCATAATTAAGAATAATATTATAACCTTGCAAATGTGTATCTTGTTATATATTTTATAATGAATAGACGAAAAAAGTACAAAAAAAAAACAGTCTGCTTTCAATGAGGACGTTGTCTTGTGAAATTAAGACAGAAAATTAAACGTTACGCTGCGTAAACGACGAACGTGGAGTATAATGAAATACAAGACTGTAGACACGGTGCTATCGGTCGCAGTAGACACTCGATACTGCTCGTTGTAAGCGCAAGATTCTTGACATCGGCAAATGCGCTGCAAACTGGCGTCCGCAACGGCCACCAAAGCGCGCCGACAGCGAAAAGACTGGGAATGAGCGAGCGCCGATGAGAAAAGTTATTATGCCGCCAATATCACACGTGGGTGTACGTCAAGAACACATTATCATGCATGCAGGCGTCGTAAACAACAGAATTATGTCAGTTTTGCAAGTGAAAAAAGCCCGAATTTGCATTGAGGATGAGACAGGCGATGAAATGCTCCTGATATCCAGCTCGCTCGCTTTTTCTTTAAGTCGTTTTGACTTGTAAAGAGCAACTATTTTTCATTATAATACATAAAAATAAACGGAAGGAAGTCTTACGCTGAGAAAGAGGGGGTAGTAAAATTTAAAACATTTGATATAATTCAGGGATATATCTGAAAAATGAATTTTTTTACCATAAAAAATAATAAATGAGATCATTTTTTAGTCATTTTGAATTAAAAGTTATTAAATATTAGTCACATTTTATTATTATTTATATCAGCAATTCTTACTTTTTGATGTCCTTAAATGTTAACCAATATATTTTTGTATGTGAACAATTAAATGTATAGTAATTATTATAGTGTAATGTTTATATTTATATAAAACGAGGTCTGTAATAACAAATTTTCAGTTAAAATTATATGATCATTTTAAAAGTAAAATCTCAGACTTAAAGTTAAGATTTATCTTTGATAAAGAATTTATCTGGATAAAAGTATTGGGCAGTTTTCCTGGAAATCATGAGATTCCATGTTTTCGTACTGTCATTGGAACTTGTCCCTGAATGTCGGAATTCGCATTGTGATATTGGAATATCGTTACCGATCCACCAACGCCGCTTCGGCAACACGCGGCATAAGCAATTCGTACATAAACAAGGCAGACAAGGTTTTACGGATCTTATAAGGCGAGTTGGCGGCTTCGTCCCACGACGATTACGCGTCATGCTAATATCCCGCGATTGTTCATTGATGTAAAATCGAGCACAAGCGCGTCAGTTTCCTCCGCAAAATCCACCTGTTAACATCGGAGCTAAATTGCTCTCGAAGTAAACAACACTTTAATTCATCTATACGTACATAATACTTTTCATTAGTACTATTATTTAATTATAACTTTTGAACTGCTGACTTGTTTTTGTGATAGTAAAAGTGTGCTTTGTGATTTAGGTTCAACCGGGACAGAGCAAAACTGTGGCGTATAAAGAAGTCACGTATCACTATAATAAGGATCTAAATGGACAACCAATGGGTGAGTGTGTGAATTAAAAAACAAGTGCGTAAAAGTAATTAGCGACTTATTCATCAATTAGACGCCGATAAATTTGTCTAATCAACAAACCGTAAGTTAAATTTTGAAATATTAGTCTGTAAGTGTAACCATTCAAAAGAAAAATTTATAGTTAAAGTAGTTGAAAAGATCTATATATATCCAGAGAAATGTTGTATGGAAATTTACATTGTATATTGCCATTGATTTGAATATTTGAATTTTATATAATTCAAGACTTTAAAGTAGTTTCGTTACATTCTTCAAGACTAAAGAATCGATCGGTATTATTTTAAATTTTTAATTATTTAAGGCTGAGGTGTAATTAAATAAGACACCAATTTCTCTTACCTTTATTAAGAATGATATTCGTGGTGTACTAGAACTGTAAAACGTGGTGTACTAGAACTGAAATATTGAGATTGAATAAGGACAAAACATTGTCATTTGCGTCCTCTTTACATTCAGTGTTTACACTCAACTGTCATTCATAATGCAGTTCCAACAGTATTTTCTGAGTTGACCCAACACAATGTTTTTTCCACTGCAGTACTTTTAATATTTTAAGGAAATAATAAATTGATGCAAGTGAGTGTAGTAATAATAAATATTATAATACTCACGTGACAAATTTAAATTAGCGAGGGATTAATGACTGCCCACGCATACTATGTATTATAAGCTTATTTCGTCAATGATTCGCAGCGTTTAACTAGTAAAAGGTTGGGCAGGTAATAAAGCCAGGGAATCAGTTTAATTGTACTCTATGTTTTGGATTAATTACAATCATTAATTATAAACAGAAGCAGGATGTTCTTTATTGGCAAAAGAATGTAATAGTACATTGAAAAAAAAAAAAGTTATATTATACTCTACTAGAAACTTAATGTAAAACCATGTTTGTAAAATAGGAAGAGTTTTTTTCGTGCATGTTTTTTTTTTCCAATGTATTATTTATCAGTTTATGTAGTGCAACATAACTGTCAATTATATTTTTGAAATTGTCGATTTCCTTACATTAATCTATTATTAATATATGACAATGAAAGAATTTTTCTCAAATTTTCTTAATCAAATTTTTTTTATGCCGAATTACGGATTTACCTAAATCTTTTATTTATATTTTTATTATTATTTATTATAAAAATTTCATGAAATATAACAAAGGAACAAACCATTTAAATTTTCTTTAACAGTACAATATGATTTTATAAATGTAAATTTTGAAGTTAAAGAACAATTTTATTTTATTTTTTTACATTATAGGCAGAGTGATTTGGCTGTTAATGTTTGTATGAAAATTTCAAAAATGAGGACGGGGTAACAAAATGCTTGAAATAATTAATGACTTCCAGTTCCCGGAAACCTTTTTCTCTCCTCTCGAGGAGAATCAAGATCAGTTGGGATTGAGCGTCGCTCGATCGGGTCGCTCCTTTTATGGCGTACGTCGGCCTTGCAAGTACGGTTGATTGCGTGAAAAAATCCAAACGAACAAAAAGTGCTCGTCGCAGGCCGCCGTTCGTCACGCGAAAACGTCTTTACATAGGCAGAGCCATAAAATGACATCACCGGTCGAATCACTCGCGTGTTTGTCATTCAAATGCCGCGCTTTGGCGCGCTAATGAAATTAATATTGCGCTTAATTAGTTTGCTCGCGAGTTATTTGTTGACCGCACTTTCGTGCGCGGCGATGAAATTTGCCCGCAAACCGGCGAGCGAATGTCGTTTCATAATGTTCAATTAAATTTCTTCATTTGGTCATGCCCGAAACAGTTCGCTTCAAGATTCCAATCACAACTGCTGGTTTGAAAAGACGTCTGGAAATCCGACTTTTATCGAGCCGTTCAATCTTTTTCGACTCGTTTTATTTAGACATTTTATGATCTTTTTCATTGGAATGAAGAATTTATTGTCAAATTATGTCGGTTAAAGTAAGTAATTTTGTAGGAAAAATAATGTTATTTAATTACCCTGGTAAAAATGAAACGTATAAGTTTATAAATGGAAATGTGTGAAACGTAAGTGCACATGTAGAACCAAATGTATAAAGCCAAAAAACGTATATGGCTGTATAAGGGGTTTCTCAATTTTATATATAGCCATATAAATGATGTTTTTGCTTGAGTAATTATGGAAAGTAGATATGGAAAGATTTCCGTAGAAAATGTCTGTACTCGTGTAAATATGAAGCGAATTTAAAGTAATTTTTCAATTAATCAATCATAGATTGAATAATAAGGACGCGATTTTTCAGAAGCACTAATATAGATTAGTGTAAAAATCATTTATTTCTATTGTTAGCTACTGATAGTTATTTGTGTATAAACCAGAGACATTGTGTTTTAAATTATTCTTTCAGAATCTTCGTGGAAATTGGAAGATTTGGACAAAATAGCACAGACCAAAAGTGGACCAGCTTTGTTGTAAGTTGAATATTAATTATGTAAACAAAATTTATTCACATTTCTAATATTATTTATTTTTTAGAAAGTTAATACTTCAAATGATATATTATAAATTATAAAAAATGTAATATATACTGACAAAAAAAATATTTGTTTATTTCAGAGACGAATACCACGACAGTACCTTCGAGGAATCCCGTTCGCGAAGAGACCGTAGCCCAGAATTCGGAAAGAGAACCCATAAGGAAGTGGTACGTACAGTAATAAAATAATTAAAACCACATTAAAGATTAAAATATTACTCTTCTAATACCTTTAGACAGCATTCGTCAGACAAAAGTCTTTAATTTAAACAAAATTATTAAAAGAAAACTTGTAAAGCTATAATTACTTGTCTTTGAATCTTAGCTGACTACATTAAGAAGATATAAATTTATGGCTTGACAGTTTATTAGAAGCAATATAGATATGAAAATATAAAATTCATCTTTCGCCAATTAATTTTCTGTCTCCAGCAGTAAATAGAAAAACATGATTGAAGAAAGTAGTATGTAATATTTAGTTATCTTTCTAAACGTACCTTTCTTATTTTTACGCGATAAAATTATCTTAAATTTATTCTTCTACAATACTAATAAACATCATTTAACAATATACTAAGGTTTGCGAAATTAATAAATGTTTCCAAAAGTAAAACTTCCTTTTAAAGGCATTTTTATTTACTACTATAATAAGAAGTACAAGTTATTTATCTCAATTTTTATCTGCATATGATAATATAATATAATAAATTTACTTTGATTATTCTTAATAAATTTCCATACAAGATTGTGTTACAGTATAAATAATTAAAAGTGACAAATAAATTATGAATTATTTATCATAAAATAAATTGATTATTACTGAATACTTACTTTATTATTAAATTAATAAATCATTCGTAAATGAAAAGAGTGAATTAAAAATGGATGAAATAAAAGAAACTGTTCATACTTAGAAGATTTTTCAACAGCAAAATCTCACTTCAATCTTGTAACCGATAATTCTTATTAACTCGGTGGCATCGTTCTTGAAAGCCCAGTGACTTAAGATAGTTTAATTCATTTTTGCAGCACTACAGCGACAGCATGACGCGGACTGGTTCCAGACAGGCGTCGCCACTGCCAGGCTCGCGACACAAGGAAGTTTATCACCACGAGACCTGTAAGTAAAAGAAAAAAAGAAAATAAATAAAAACGATTACAAGATTAATAATAATCCGACACGGCCAAACGGGTTCGGGGAATGACAAAAAAATCTCTCAAATGAAATTCCATTGCAGCTTACCGCTCAGATCCGAGGGAGAGGACAATCCCGACAACTCTGCTAAACTCAAGTACGTCCCAAGAAATAATCACTAACCGGGAGTTAATAACTCCGCCCCCCGTCCCGGCGAATCTCGCGCCCGGCCCAAATACTAAGGTCACCACCACTGTCAAGACTTACACATACGAACTTCCAGGTTCACCCGAGAATTACTTATCCAGTAGCAGCCTATCCAAGGCCGGTGATAAGACCATCTCTTACACCATACCTGGCGATTTGTCAGAAAAGACCGTCACTTACCAAGTCGAAAAAGTATGTTGATTTTTTTTCTCTTTTTCCACTTTTTGAGACACAACAAACCAGGTACACTTTGAAGTCAGCTTCTCTTAATCACCAGTTAATTATTGGCAATTAAAATGAAAGCAAACTAAATTATAGGAAGGGTATAATACACTGAGAGAAATAGATAGTTAAAATAATGATCTAGATAGTTTTTCTGAATATCTGTGATAGTAAACTTTAATATCTGTGGATAGTAGAGCACACTACTATCTGGATAATTTTTTGAACTATTTG
>JABFPN010001420.1:0-29497 GCA_022817305.1 Leptoteleia sp. ZL-2020 | reverse complement strand
GCGTTTTTTAGGTGTTAAAAAAACGCGGTCCCTAAATTCGCTTAAAATTGATTTAAAAATTCAGACTTTTTAATTGAATACAATTTTCCCATGTCTAAAAAATATGCTGAATCAATTGCAAGCATCAAATCACCATTTACAGAATAATAATTACAAAAACACTAACTCCGTGGCAGCAGACTTACTGCATTACCTTAAAAGTCTTTTAATATAATTACCTTAAAAGTCGTTTAAAATAACACAAGTTATGTATGTTTAAATGTAACTTATGTTTGTAAACATATAAGTTTAATGTAAATTTAATGCGAATTACTTTTGTATTTTTGGAACTCGTCTTTCAAGCGATAAAAAATTGTTTCCGAAAAGTTATATATTACGTGGAGATAATATATAACTATATGAAATTAATAGTATTCTCCCATTACTGTAAAATTACGTACGTTTAAATTGTTACTGTTTAAAAAATTCTAAATAAAAACTAACTCCGTGAATATAGCACCGGTATTTCATCTTTATTACTAAATACTGTACTGAACTATTTTTGGCGCAATTTTTAAAAACGTTTAATCTTAAATGTTCATCAGAATTAAGATTATATTAAAAAGTAACCAAAATATGATAACTTTACAAAATAACAATATATTTAAAAACGAGTTTTCAAGTACAAACGATTATCAATCATGCAATACTCACAAAAAGTGCACGATTAAAACACTTACATTCGCGCGTACACGCGTTTACGAAATGCACATACACATGTTAAAATGAAACTTGTGAACGTAAGACAAATGACGATGTTACTCTTATTTACTAGGCCTCCTGCAGATCGTATTATCTCCTATCATTTATTAAAAAAAAACACGTATCATTATGTAGCAATTTATAACCAATGCATGCAAACAAATTCTTTAATAAACAGAATCATTAACGAAACAATTTAACAAATGTTGATTAGAAAAAAGTAACGCTCCTTAACAACAATATTAAAATATATTTATTAACAATATTTAACAGTTTTTTTCTTTAAATATGGTTCGTCTTCTTCTTTTATATAATATTAATAAACCGCATTATGTTTGGTCGTATAAAACGGGGACCAAATTATGGTTTGCGCATAACGATATTAATGAACTTTCCAAGGATAACCGAATGCAATTTCACCTTAAAAGTACGAGCTGTGTATGCTCAAATATTTTTACAGACTTTCATCCGGTAAATGAATATTCCTCCCCTGCAAAAGTATTATTTAAAATTAAAATTTACAAAGGAACAGTTTTTATTCATTTTTTTATTCAAACAGAAAATACAATACAATTAAAATAAATTTGCAATGCAATTAATAATCTATACTACTTACCTTTATTAAATGATATTATTTCAATTATCATCATTTACTTTCATCATTAAATACTGACAATTAATTAAAACGAAAACAAAATTACTATTACAATTTGGAATTTCTTTCGGAATTTGGAATAAAATTACAATTTGGAACCATTCTTTCCAACATTCCCAACAAACGAGAAATTTTTAAAAATAATTGAATTTACAAATCGTTATTCAAACTTTCTGATAAATATCATATTCCTAAAATTTTCATCAATATATTTTTGAAACATTTTGGAAGATGTAAACATTTAAAAATGTTTATCTAAAGATCTTTAAATTCAATAATTTTTAAAAATTTCTCCTTTACTGGATTATCAACTTCCTCATGGCATACTAAAAAAAAATAAAAGAAGAGAAGTATGGGAATAATTTACACTGAATTATGACGAAATGTTAATGAAAGTTGACAAACGAATTAAATGACAGGATTGCCATGACTCTGCGTTTACATTAGACCAAACATTTGACCTTAAAATGTGTTATAACTACATATAAATATATATTGAGCGAGATCGGCGCGTTTTAAAATATGTTTACCGGATCGAGATTGGCGATCAAACCGCGCACAGATCGCACGTTCACTCCGCGATCCCTGTCAATGCTCACTTCAACATTAATGTTAAGTGAACCTGACAGTAACAATTAGTCTGCGTCGCGCCTCCGCCACAGCCGCCACGATCGCTCTTCGCCGCTCGTTTTTCCTCAGCTCCAACGCACGGAGATCAGCAGTCATGAAGTACACAACGAGAAATTTGGACGAGGTCAAAATGATTTGGCGGATGTCCGACGCGGTCTCCTTCGACGTGGACTCCACGGTGATTCAAGAGGAAGGCATCGACGAACTCGCCAAGTTTTGCGGAAAAGGCGAGCAAGTCGAAAGTCTGTAAGTGATTTCAACTTTTCGACGTCGTGAAAAAGTTCATGACAATTTCGTCATGACAATTTCGCCGCTCTTGTTTGCTCGATAAACATGATATAATAAAGAAATAAACTAAAGAAATGACGACGAATAAAATGTAATAAGGTGGAGGATAAAAATTAATTAACGCGCTTACTCCTCTTGCGTCAAACGTGTTCCATTTTTGTATAGCAGCTAAACGTGCGATGCGTTGCGGTAACGAAAAAAAAAAAAAAAACAAGGTATGGGCTCGCTTCTTATTTCGAAAATGGAAAAGCGAAAAAAAGATGATCGCGCGGGTTGGCAAAATGTCAGATGTGGAGATTAAAATAGCGCTATAAATTTTTAATAGATCGTCGTCGCATGATAATATCAAGATTTGAGATCTAAATTTGTCGGAAATGTCAGGATTTTACTTTAATAGTGTTTAAATACTTTTAATTTTTAAATGATAGGCTTCTATTTTTTTTTTTTTTTATTAAATATAGATTCTTTGAGAATCTGGTTCCCTTAATTAAGAAACTTGACATTGAGAAAGTTTTCGTACGGAAATTGGTTCCAAAAATATTACGTAACAACTTTCAGAATATGATCATCGAAAAGTACAATTTTTCACTTTTGTCTCGTTCGATTATTAATTATAAAATGCTCAGTGCGATTCTTTACAAAACTTATCGTGAAAAGAATTAAAAAATAACGCGTGGAAAAGTACCAATTAAACGTCAAACAAATTCCAATTCCTGACTCGCTAAAAAAGCAGCGTTTAAGATAAAAACGTAAAGGTGGACGACTCGAGCGAATATTCCAATTTCAAAACTTGATACGCGTCCTTTTTTTTTATTATTATTAATATTTATAATACACGGTACTAATTTGTCATTCAGATTAAATTTAATTTTCGTCGTTCGGTGTGAATATTTAAAATTATTGCTCGAGTAATGTACAAACGAAGTAAAACGTTCGTCAGATTCATATCATTTAGATTACTAATGACTCGTAACTTAAGTTTAATTTTTATCTTTTTTTTTTTAGAATTACTCGAATTCTTTCCGAATTATAAAATTTGTTTTTCGCGAAATACTCGGCACATCACTTTGTGATACCATTTAAAAATGCAATTATTTTTTTTACGGTTCAGAGTGGAACTTTTTAGTTGGAAATTAAAAGGATGACCAGTCATGATTTAAATTTTGCATCGGGATTAATCTTACTTTGACGCAAAATTTATGTAAATTTTCGAGTACTCGTTGGATTATTCCAAGTATACTTGTATCAAATATGTACAGTTTTATTAAAACGTGTTTGCAAAATGTACGTACATTTTATGCAAATTTTATAAGGACAAATTTAATAAGGAGTCAGTTAAATAAAAATCTATGATAAGTCAAGCTTTTATATCAGTTTAAGGATATCCTCGAACAATTTAAAGGATTACTTTAACGAATGGCTGTTTCATAATTTGGAAATTGAACTATTATTAGTCGTAAAAATAATCACTTTTCTAATTGATCTTTAAATTGGTATCGAATATACTAAGTCATAATATCCCTCTTTTTTCTCGGTGCTTTAAGAATAATTATGTAAATGTATTTCCCTTTTTCATTAAGAAGTAAAAGATACTAACGTATTAGGAGAAAAAGTATTTAGAAAAGCAATAAAAATGAGCTTAAGAAACAGATTAGATACCCTTAGATAGATCTTATCCAGCCAAAATTTAAAATACTTTCTTCCCAATACTTTCTCTTTTTTACCTTTTGAAGTTAGATTCCTTAGAGTACTTTGGAAAACAATTTACCTTTACATTTCTCAGTGTGTAATCAAGTAATCTCTGTACAATGTAGGTAAATTCTTTTCTTCCTAAGTTAATTTAACAATAGTATTTATTAATAGTTTAATAGTTTAATAATACTGTACCAAAAAAAAAGAATTTATGAAATTTACATACATAAAAGAAAACTGGGAAATTCATAGTACATTCAATCCTAAACACATGCAATTTAAATACAATAATTCATGAAAGCTCTTACGCGCATAAAAGGAAATTTTAATTATAATTACTCTTACATTATTCATTACAATTATTAAACAATTAAAATTTTAAAATAAAACAAAGTTGTCTAACATCTAATATCTTACTCGCGATTACAATTACACGAGTATGTAATATTCTAAATAAAAAATTTGTTTTCAAAATGAAGCTGACGCGTAAAAATCTTTTTAGGTTAATCGATTGAAACGGCCGAAAAGTGGCGCGATAAAAAGAACTTGGACTCGCGAGCATTCCCCTAGCCGCCACGAGCAACGATAATAACTTGCCGTAATCTAAAATAATAAGACCGGTTAACCATATATATTTCTCGTATAAATTGCGGCGCAAGTTGATAACGCTTTGCGCAATTACAAATGACGGATGATTGGGAGCGAGTCGCGCTTCAACGGAGCTTCGGCGGTGTTTTCGCCATTCGTAACAAATTTCTCGATCGAGCTATTTTCCAAACCGAACCGACGGCCCAAGCGCACAGTTACAATACATACACCGCGATAAGATAATTCCGAGCGCTCGCTTTCGACGAGCGTTAATAAATGTTGACGAGATCCGCGGGGGTCGGATTGGCGCGTCGATATCGCAAACAGGCCGATACTCGATCGTCATTAATCGGCGCGCTTCCACTTCAAACTTGCAAGTTTCCACTTGCAAAAATAAACCTCCACGTGAAGTTACAGCTTTTAGGTAGAATGCGAACGCACCCGCGCCAAATATGAACGTTTTCATTTATTAAAAAAGTAAGCTTCGACGTGAAGTTGCAGCTTTTAGACAGCATGCGCACGCATCCGCGCCAAATATGAACATTTGATTATTCGTTCGACGGGATTTTCAAAAAATTCTAATAAATGAAACGATTTATTGACCTTATGAAAATGATTGCAGAGGCATATTCATTCTGGCATTTTATAATCGTAAAATTATAATTATAATAATAAAAAATAAGTGCGCGCATTATCGTTACGATAATGGATTATCGTGAGCGAGTGAAATTAGATTTTTATCAGCCGAACAATTAATTATCTTATCGCGTTGGTGTTGTATTGGAAAGTACATGGAAACAAAGCGTGAAATAATTAATATTAATTTCACAAAAGCAGCTCTTCGAACTCGATCGCGTCAGTCTCATCGGGTTTGTTTGTTTTTTGTTTATCTTTTTTAGCACAAAGCAGGCGATGCAGGGCAATATGACTTTTCAGCAGTCCCTCAGCGTGAGACTGAACATCATAAGGCCGACCCAATTGCAAATCAAAGAATTTTTAAGGACCCACCCGTCGAAACTCACCGCTGGCATCAAGTAATTTCAAAAATTTTTTTTAATCATCATAATGGTAAAAATATGTTGAAATTATCGAAAAAATGAGTACGTGTAAAAATTTGAAAAACGAGTATATACTTGAACATGAGAACTATATTAAATTCTTTCTTTCAATGCAAACCTTATATACTATTTTATCTTAAAATTTGAAAAAAATTGATGAAAATATTTGAAGTATAAGATTTGCTTAATTCATTTATCATGCATGATACATCATTTTTACCCACCATTTGATAATCAGTAAAATTCGATACATTTTATTTTGGATAAGTTAAAAATCCTGCCCAGAAACGTTCATTTTATGATGGAAATTTTATTGGGAATTTTAATGAAAACATTTTAATGGATTATGAATGATATTGGGATTACTTCAATATCAAGAGTATTTCCCAGAATTTGATAGCGATAGCGATTTTCTATTATTCTGTAATCTGATGGGGACGGTAGATTAAAAAGTCGGTAAAACTCAAGGTTCCCCCCCTGTGAGCGTGGTGATAAAATCATGTAATCTTAATCTACTCGGATGATTGATAATTACGTAAAGAAATTTTGTATCTGAATTCGCATAATAATCCGTACTCATTTAATATTTTTTTTTTAAATACAACACATAATGGAACGCTTATACATTAATATAAATTATTATAGAACTCTGGTGGACGATTTGCATTCACGAAAAAAGCAAGTGTATCTTATTTCCGGAGGATTCCGTTGTTTGATAGCACCGATTGCTGAAATGCTGAATATCCCAAAGGAAAATGTCAAAGCGAATAGACTAAAATTTTATTATACAGGTTGGAATTTTAAAATGATAATATATAGCTTAAATATTAAATTGTTGGATCACAATATAAAAGAATGTAATAAAGATATGTATATGTTTAAACAAAAAATGTTATTGGTAATTATTTAGAATTTTAGCACAAATTATTCGTATCTATGCAATTAGATTCCACTGGAGTAGTATACTTTTAACGTTTCGTTCTTATGAAAAGCTCAATGTGGTAAACACCTGAAATAAGTACAATTGGAATTGTGAAAATGTAATCATTATCGTTCCTTCAACTCAATTGCAAAAACATTTTTACAGTTGCACTTGCTTAAACTGAAAATTTACATTTATTTTAATTATTTCGTTAGTTTAGTTAAAGTCGTATAGAAAATCGTAAAAATTCATTGTTGAAGTTTCAATTATAGAAATAATAAATAATGAATCTTCATAAAACTAATTGTAAATAGTTTTAGAAGTTAATTTTATAGAGATTCATTATGTTTCTTCTGTAATTGAAGTTATAACGATAAATTTTCACGATATTCCAAGTAATTGTAATTAGGGTACATTAGTACCATATTTAAATATAATTGGAAACTGCACTTTAATTATTTATATAACATTGTATATAATATGTTTACATTACAATAATTGCATAAAATGTATGATTCTACATTTTAGAGCAAAATTTACTCCAACATTTTCTTCAATAAAGTTTTGTTAAAATACACAAAACCTTTATCTATCTATATATTAGTTATAATACATATTCTTAGTTATAATATATACTTCCTAGAAAACAATCCTTTTTCTTTATGCCATTGAAACATCATAAAATTAATAAATTATAAATATTTTACAATTTTACTATAATTAAGAATAAAAAATATTTTCTTCTTTAAAAAAATATACTTTAAACAAATAACTTTATACCTTCTTATAATTTAAAGTTACTATTCAGTATGTAAAAAATTGTATGTAATTTTACTTACTGAAATCGAAATACTGATTTCAGGAGACTACGCTGGCTTCGATGAAAATGAACCTACATCCAGAACAGGGGGAAAAGCTGAAGTTATTCGTCGTTTAAAGGAGGAAAAAGGTTATAAGACATTTGTCCACATTGGAGATGGTGCAACAGATTTAGAAACTTGTCCTCCTGCAACAACTTTCATTGGTATACTGTTCATTTTTTCCTTCTAAGGATTTACTCATTTTTCCACTTACTCGCTCTTTTATAAGTTAATTTTATTCAATTTTCTGTAAATTAAGCAAATTATAACATAAAAATATCTATAACTTTTAAAAATATAAGTACTACTAAAATTACGTTAAGAAATTTAATTTTTCTATAACGTATATATTCTAAGTATATAAGTTTGCATACTTCTTCAGTTTTAAACCTGTTTATCAGTATTTTTTTCTTTTTTCAATCTATATGAAGTGAATGTACACACTGCTAGATTCAAACCTATGATCTACTAATCAGCAATAAGTTAACATTAATATTTTTTAAATTATACGTAAATATCATTTTATAAATTACGCTCATTTATAGATTACATAATACATTTTCTTACGTCAATAAAATTTTCACAAATTTGCATTTTTAGTGGATATATAAAAAGTTACTTTGTGTTTTAAAAACAAATTTTTGTTCAGCAATAAGTATATAAAATAATATGTACTAATATATAATTATATATATATATATATATAATAATAATAATAATAATAATAATATAACTAATAAGTAACGTATTAATTCTTTTACAGGATTCGGAGGCAACGTTATAAGAGAAAGTGTAAAAACTCACGCACCTTGGTTTATTACGGACTTCAATGAACTTTTACAAAGTTTATGAGTGTATATGTAGCAGCAAGACTTGTATATAGTTCAAACATCATCACGTGAACGCGTCGTGCGAAATTCATATTGGACGAAGCTATTTAAGTCACTAAAGATGTAGTGTTAATTTATGTAATAAGAAGTTGTTAATAATGTAATTAGAAAAATTGACCATTCAAAAAAGACTGACTATGTACAAATAATTCTCAACGTTTTCAAATTGTTTCTTTTTTCCACAGAAAATATAATTCACATTAATTCACAATAAAGGATTTTTTAAATAAATCTCTTCATTGTTCACAACTTGAGATGTCTTATTACGCATAAACACTATTTCGTTAATTGTATCAGTTTAATAACAAGTGTAATAAGACATCTCGAAAACACGCATATCGAATTTCGACATGACGCCAATATTTTTATCTGGTCTTTGTTGTTCGCGTGTTCCATTCATCCACTTTTTAGTACTCTCAGTATTTCTTGCATAACTCACTTATATATACACCTAAGTTTACATTGTTAACACTGAAAAATAATGGAAAAGAATAGAATAATTATAATGATAATAATTAAAATAATAATAACATAACATTGTATAATAAATAAACTATACTTTCATTTAATCATAACTGTATTTCTCGTAATTTACATTGATTCACAAATATGATAACCCTTTTCTTTTTATACATCTTTATGTAAGTCTTTCGATTTACAACGCGAATATTCGTTTCATAACAATATAGTTATTTTTATTTAAAGAACATAACAAGTATATTTTCTACCAAAAGTATGTTAAACCATATTTAGGTTTGAAATTAAGGTTTTGAACAATTATAAATTTGCTTCTCCTTTTTTTCTCCTTTTATGCTTTGTACGAAAGTGAATTGTACCTTAAAAAAATCTCAGTACAATTCAATTTATACAAAGATATAATTCTATTAAATTTTTTTATATCATTTAACTTGTTGATTTTTCCGCATTTTTTATTTTTTCATTTTCGAAAACCCGAAGAAGACCTTATTTTATCATGATAATAATATTAATTAAGGTAAAAATGTTATTCTAAATTTCATTTACTGTTACCTATATATCACCATCGATAGGTAAGGCTACTTTAGTTGTCATACAAGATATGAACATGTGTAAATGATTAGTGTCCCCCTACCAATATTACTTACTATATATATATATATATATTTATACACTGAGAGAAA
The DNA here is from genome assembly GCA_022817305.1 of Leptoteleia sp. ZL-2020. NCBI lineage: Eukaryota > Metazoa > Arthropoda > Insecta > Hymenoptera > Scelionidae > Leptoteleia > Leptoteleia sp. ZL-2020. The sequence continues at coordinate 20,013 of JABFPN010001420.1, read as the reverse complement.
TATACTCTAAATATGTACAATTACTGAAACATTCTTGTTCAGCAGATATTTATCAGTGATACGTAAATATTTATTACTAAAATGACAAATAAAATAGAGTTTCAAAACTTTTACCTATTATTTATACATAATTTTTTCTGACAGTGAGAATTAAATTTAAATTCATACAACATTCATATTCTGCTTTATAAATCAATGAAAATTTTATTATTTATCATATATTATTAATTAACAAATAAATCAAAATGTATTCATATTTATGCCACCTTCCTTACGTATCGTATTTTTTTTGCATTTATCAATGTAATGCAAATTGACTTCAATTAGAAAAACATCTTTCATATAATATCATTATTAAAAATATATATTTCGTTTGATTATAAATTAATAAAATAGTACTTAATGTTTCAAACCAGTGTTCCGCTGAAATGTTACTGTATTTTCAAGTATCATTTAAAGCCAAATGTTGTAAACAAACATTATGTATAACGATATTTTGTAATTATTTGGCATCGCTCGTTGAAGATATTTCTTGTTTCTTTTTCTCAATCCATTCTTTGATTTTATTGCAAAGTTCAACATTTGGTTGAACCATATTCATTGTTAATGGAGATCGATTAAATGGATCGGTTTGATCACTCAGTAAATGCCTAAAAGTCACATTTGTGTTAATTATATTTATGTTTATATATGTTTTAATAATACGTGTTAATTATATTTATCTTTAATAGACGAACATATACAAACCTTGCTATAGTTTGTCGGTCAATATTAATTTTTGATGAAGGCAATATAACTGGGTCCGTCATAAGTGTTGACATAATTGGATCCAAAAACTCTTCTGGTGCATCAACTAAGATCTCATCTTCTTGTTTCTTAAAGCGAGCAGCATCTTTGACAGCGATTGCAAATTTTTCTAAGTCGCTTGATACACCCCACCTGTCTATACGTGCTGAAGAAAAATTAATAATAACGTTATTAATTTGAAAACTGGTTGAATTACATTGCTCATAACAGTTCTATTATAACAATTTATTCGTTATCATAATTTATATTAATCCGCAAAGCATTATATAGGTTTAATCAGAAATTTGTGATTTGAAAAAAAAGTGCATAAAGTGCATATAATAAAATTATAATTAAATCTAACTTACCCAATACTGAGTTTGCTTGTTCAAAAAGTTGTGGACTGTAAGACCGACCATCTTTTGATACCGCGAGTGTAAATGTTTTACTACTTCTAAGATTGATATAAATTTTACAAATATTTAATACCAAATCTACTGGGTCAAATTCATATTCTTCTCGTTGTTTTACCTACAATATAAAAATTACTATGTAATTTATATAAAACATAAAAATCCACAAATTGTGGTGTTTTATTAATTTTTGTTACGTGCATTGGAAAATATAGTAATAATACATTAGTATATTTAAAAAGTACATAATTAGTTAAATTACTTTCAATTTAATAAACAATTACCTTAAAATTTTTCTGACTTGGACCAACCAATTTTAATAATAGATAATTTAACATGGAAGCTAGTCTGTCAACCATAGTAGGATGACAAAATATTGATTTTATATCAGACGTCAGCATACTAAGAGTACTAATTGTGGCTTTCCCTAATATATTATCAAAGCGTGCAATTGATCCAATTTGATCTAAATTGTGCATTTGTTCCTCTCGTTCATCCGCAGACAAATTATTCCACTCCTCAGATTCCCTGAATTGAAAAAGTATTATAATTTATTTATGAAATAAATGGTTAGTATGATATAATATTAGATATTATAATGACAATAATTTAATAAAAAATAAGAAGTAAAACAGTACATGTCAATCCTTATATATAAATAAATAATATTTAAATTAATTAAATAATTAATTACATATATTGATGTAATTGTTTTAGTTGAGCCATATTAGTTAGAGCATCGTCTAGAAGGAAAACAGCATCATTGATCAACAAATTGATGAATCGCAAAAATAATGGAGGTTGAACTGCTTCCATATTAGCTTCAGCTTCTTTTGCTAAACTCCTAATAAATAAAGCACACATATTTGAATATGACACTTTTTGGAGCAAATTGACCATTAAGCAATAATAATAATAATTTCATACTTAAAAACTTCTCGATGTTCAGGTATCTGCCATAAGTAAGCCATCACAATGTACATGGGTCGACGATAATTAAACTTTTGTTCAAATTGAACACTTTGACCAGTCATTTCAATGCTTACAAATACATGTGTTAAACTTACGACGATCTATATTGAAACAAAAAAAATCACAGGTGTACATACATACACAAATATATATATATATATATAATACAATGTGGCAAATTGTAAATCTAAAAGCTAACCTGTTTCCTTAATGGATGTGTAAGAAATAATTGTTTTCTATGTTCAATTCCTTGGGGAGGAATTGGTTGCTTTATGACTTCATCAGTTACAGGGAGAATTGCTTCTAATCCTTCTGCTAATCGTGCACGAAGATGTGGATTGTACAATTTTGAAGAAGATTGCATCATAGTTACAATCTAATTTAGAATAAGAACATTAATAAACAAATAACTACAATTAAATATTTACCAAATACAATATGACTATTTTTTAATTATACTTACTTCAGTTAAGATAGGATTTAAAAAGTTCGGTCCTAACTGTTCAATAAGATTTGGAACAACATATCGTACAAATCCTAAAAATCCGACGGTATTTTCAATTAAGAATTCTGGAATACATCTAAAAAAACGCAATAAATGTATTGTTTTTGTAGTAACACAATAGTATTTCTTATATTACAAACCATATCAAATAGTTCGTCAGTGTTATATTCCATAAAAATAAATCTTGAAACTAACCTTACAGTATCTGGAACTGTATCTGGCAGAGGTAGTTCTATTTGTTTAAATTCTTTTGGTGCATATGAAGTAACACCATTTTTTACAACCGGTTCAGTATTTAAATACACTTGAGTCAACCAGGCAGCCGTAGTTGCATGGAATCTTCCTAGACTGTCAAGCATTTCAATTGGCAATAAAGCAGCTCTAAGAGCTAAATACCTATGAAAATATTTAAGAAATGAATTAGAGATATTAAATCAAAAAGACCAATTCTTGACTGGTAATATAAATTATATGCACAATTCACCTAATATATTCCACTTTCATATTTTCAGTGAGTATATCTACAAGTTGGCTATTTGCACTGTTTTGAACACCAGAAAGAACATTTCTTAGTCGTGCTAAATTTTGATTACATCTGAAATATAAAATCATAAAATAAACACTTAATTATTGAAACAAAAAGCATTTCGATATTCTAACAATAAATAAATATTATGATCAACTAATTCGCTTTAAAAATAAAATATATAAAGAACGGAAAAATGATAACAATATTAAATGAAATAAATTACTTAAAAAATTTTTCCAGCACAACTCTGTAACCAAGATCTAAAGATCTATGGGTAAGGAAAAAGCATTCTGTTATAAAGTTGAATGTATCAGATTTTGGCCGGGTTTCTCCTTCTGCTGTTGGAATTAAGCATGTCTGTGTGTGCATATTAATCATATGAACTTTACGTCTTTTTCTTTCTTCATCATCCAACGGCTAAAAGTAATGTTTCAAAACATATAAACTTTAAAAATTAACATTTAAAAATATTATTTATTAACATAAAATATAATTTATTATTTTCTTAATTTTTATAAAGAATAAATGAAAATGATATCAATTTACCTCAACTGCACAATAAGTTGGATCTATTTTTAAAAGCTTATTATTAACACCATTTTTTAAATTTATTGAAGTAAATGGTTCACACAGTTTGAGCAGAACACTATTAAGATTTAACATGAATCCATCGGATACGATAAGTCTGGAATAGTTTATTATATCATTATGCATATTCCACAACTGTCCTCTAGATGCATTTTTTTCCAAACAATCTGATATCCAATTCATAATCATATGATGTACTTCAGGTGAATGTTTTAACAAATTATAAAATATTTTATACATGTACTGAGTCAATTGATTCAAAGCAACCTGTAATAATATAAATAAAATATTAACTATTGTTAGATAATTCCTTCAATATCAGTAAATAAAACTATTGATATAACAAATATATGTGCATATTATTAAAAAATTATACTTACACTAACAGCTGCATCCTCTGTAATTTTGTGTGGCTGAGTTTGATTATTTTTTTCTGGCAAATTACTGAGGCTCAAAATATGTCCAAATAAAGTGGATCCATACATTTTAACATCGGAATTAAGAACATTGTATTCCATTAATAACTTGCCTAAATGTGCGTTTGCACTGAACAATTGTATTAAAAAAAGCCAATGTTTTTGATAAGTGCTTAAATCTCGTTTAGATACTTCTTCCTTAATTACATCTAGTATCGGGTAAAACAGAAGCTTCAATGATTCTGAATTTAATTTATCATCTGATAAATCTATCACCGCTTTGTCCACAAGGTCATTTAAAAATGATTTCAATTCATTTTCAATGTAGGTTTCCATAAATAAGTCTATAAATTGTTTGTAAATCTAAAACAAATCATAATTTTAGGTAATATTACTTATTAATTCTATGCTAAAAAGAATGTATTTTCCAAGACATATATATTTCAGATTAAAAGAATCACCCTGTACCCTTAATATAGTTTTAAAATAAATGTTAAATTATATAGAGTATAGAAAACTAGAGTATAAAAAATTAAACCTCTTGTTGTTCAAATAATGCTGGTTCTTCCAATGCTGTCAAGACATTCCTCAAAATAATTTTTTTAACTAAATCTAATTCAGGACTACTCGAAGCTTTGTCATTTTGTAAAGCTCGACGATAACATTCAAAAAGGTAACTGATAACGTTGGTTTCCACAAAGTGTGTGTCAAGGTTTTGTCCTTTCTTTGTTTTTGGTTGTACAACCTTATTTTGTACGTCTGTATACATAACTCTTTCAAAAACTGCATGCTCGATAGATTCAGATTCCACATAAACCAAAGGTTGATTGGTATTATTATTCTGAGATAAAGTCAGGCCAAAAATTGTGGCCAGCAATTGTTTCATTTTCACATTGTTGTGTATATCGAAGTCAGTTTTTTCTACCTTCTGACTCTGATCATTGTTTAAATTTAATGACAAACTGTCCACCGTCAACGATGACACCTCATTTTCAAATTTCTCAGACTTATTAGACATTTTGATTATTCATCGAACATTAAATGCCACAATGTCATTCACTTAATTCGAGGTTATGTTTACTAATAACAATTGCTATTAGTATCAAATGATTAGTTGAACAGTCACTGGCCAAACAAAACGTTACTACTATTCATATTAGTTGTATTTTAAAAGCCACCTCATAAAGCCATTAATAATCAAGCAAATCACTCATGTTCATATTTCACAAATCATAACAGCACAGAGTTTAAACTTCTGTTAGTCCAATAAGTCACATTTTTTTACTGTGCTTTCAGCGTCATCTGAATCCGTGGTCTTTAACCAACCGATGCAGCGGTAAATTTGACTATTGAGTAATAATTAAATATTTATTATTAACCGTTTAAACAATTTTTTAAAATAAAAAATAACAATATTTTTATAATAAATAATAATAAATAGATAACTGCCTGTTTAAAACAGGCCCATTACACTGCGTATAAAAAGCCAATATGTGTAAATAATTTGCGTTTTGGGAATATTTATTTAATGGAGAATAATGTATAAAATATATTATTATTTATAAATAAATTAATTTAAACAGAACTGCCAACTGAAATGCTTTCAACTAAAATACTGGTCCGTCACGATCTAAAATGACTGAATGTATAGCAAACAATCATAGGAAGAAAGTACCCGAGGTTCGGTACTTTCCGTTAGTGTTCGTTCTTTATCGTATTTATGTACAATCACTTGAACTAATATATATATATATATATATATAAAATTATATATACATAACACAGAAATAATAACAATAAGACGGAATAGAAGTGCAGTGAGCACGCAAAATCCTGGCTTTTAAAAATAATTGTTAATTACATTTATTGTAACTGTCAAACTAATTAAAATGACTGATGAATCGAACGGAGAGTCAACCTTTGAATTTGTTGAAAAGAAATCTGAGGAGTCTACCATTTCTGGAGAAACTGGAAAACATGGTTAGTTATATACGACATGTAGGCAATATAAAAACAATATACGTGCTTTAAAACGTTCATCTTTATAACATACTTGCATTAAGAACTAATTCCCTAAATGAAACGAATAAATTATATACTATTAAAACCAAATATTTTCCTTAGATACATAATTAAGATTGTAATTGATTATTATATAATGTTTAATATATAATTATATTAATGTATTTACCAAAATTGATATTCTATGTAAACATTAATGACAGATGATTATGATATTTAACTCAATAACGATACTTTATGAAAATCTAGGTACAGAAAAAGTAACTTCTTTTAATAATAAAGTGTTAACTATTAATTCTATAATTACTAAGTAAAAATTACAATTTTAAACAAGATTTCTCTAAGCTATAACTATAAATTATTTTATTAAATATTGGACTAAAGTGTGTATGTTCTTAATATATTATACCCTAATAGTTGAGTATATTTTCGATTAAATTAATAAATAGTAAAATTGATTATAACACTTTTCTTAATTTAAATACTTATAAGAAAAGGAGATATGAGTTAAAAATATAATATAAACAAATTCTTTGATTTGTGAAGATACATCTTTACCATCATCAACATCAATTCTGTCATCGCTTGACATGGCAACATCAACGGCTGGGAGTTTACTAATGAATATATCTCCACCCATGGCGTTACCTACATATATTACAGATTCTATAATACCAAAAAAAACTGACCCTCCTACATCAGATCCTAAAATGAAAGGACAGTCGCAGGATTCTACAAAGATTTCAGCAGAATTACAACCATCTACTTCTGCAGCGGTTATAGATAATATTTCTGAAAATGTAATTGTTGATGATGCACAAAATGAACCACTTTCTCCCACAAATAGCCTATTTTCTTGGGTAAAAGAAAATGTGGTTAATAGCAGTGTTTTGAGTAAAGTTGCAGAGAAGGCTAAAAGCAGTGTGAATTCCATGATAACTACACTTGATCCACAAATGAAGGAATATATATGTATGTATTTACAAGTGTTTAACCAAGTCTTTTTTTTTAAAAAAAAAGACACTAATATTCTATCTACAAAGAATTTATAATGTGATTATTTCAGACTCTGGAGGAGATATAGAAGTCATCGTTGCATCAGATAAAGAAGTAAAAATTGGTCCCGTTCGTGAAGCTTTTCAAAACATATTTGGAAAGGCGACAGTAACGTAATGCTTAAAACTTTTATCTATTCAAATAAAATGTTATATGTGTATGATAATTAAGCTATGTTAACTTTCCTTTAATTGCTAATTTTATAACATAACAATGTTTATAACAATTAAAGTTTCATCATAGTATTAATATTGTATATTATTTAACATTCAACAAATGAATTCTTTTCATTGTGTTTATATATATATATAAATGACAAAAGACATGTTTCTAGTGGAGTTGCTGTAAATTCATCCAATTTACCTGTTCAGCCGATTGGATTTGAAGCTGGTGTAAAAGCTGCTGAAGAAAGAATATGCTTGGCGCGTAATTTGCCAACTGTTTCAAATGATGTACCAATAATAGCCATTGAAAATTTTCTTTTAGAGGTCAGCAAAGATAAATGGTACGACTTGGGCGTAATCATCATTAATGATCCAAAAAACAATGTTAATTTGCAAACTTTTACACAAATGACACCAGTTCCTAGTCAAATTGTTTCTGCAGCTCAAAAAAATAATTTATCAACACCTACTGATTTGTCTGTTACAATTGGAAGTTTAATGGCAGAAAATTTACAGGTCAGAAAATATTTATTTCTTATTTTAAAATATTATACTGTTATCTTACGCACAATACATACAAATAAAAAATCATTGCTATTTGCATCCATTTTCTGGTTTTTAAAACCATGTTAATCTGTCCGTATGAAGATTAATTTGAGAAAACGTTTGTTAATTTTTATGTATTCTATAAATGTAAAAGATTTAAGTAAACTAAACGTTAATATGTATTAGTAAGGTACACAAAAGCAGATAAGATATTATACAAAAGAATATGTATCTTTCATACAAATATACATTTATTTAAACATACTTACAATTGAAAAAATAATAAAAATAACAATTACAGGTTCATCACTCTCAGTGGTGCGGTACACTTACAGGTGTATCAAGAAAGGACATAATATATTTAGCTGCTCAGTCGCTCATTGGCATATACAAAAATACAATAAATTTGACCCAATAACAGCGTAAAAACATTGTAAATAGATAATATATTCCTGAAAATGAAGTCTCAAATTTGCATGTAAAAAATAGTATTTTTAATGTAAAAAAATGTATCAATAATAATCAATACATTAATTTAAATTAAAATATATGTAGCTTGACATGTTAACTACCATAGAATGTAAGACTACATCAATGCGACAAGAAATAGTGCTAAATTATATTAAATTTTCCCAGATTTAGAATTCAGTGTAATAATCGTTTTCTACACTAAGAAAAGAAAACATTTGTTACTGTCAGACAAGCAACTTTTGCCCAATTTCACTACAACCCTTCATATAAGTTAAAGAAGTATTGTTCTGTAAGAAAGAACTGAATGCTGTCCACTGCAGCCTACAAATTTAGGTTAGCTGTTAAAGCAAGGAAAAGGAACTCAGTTTGTTATTACTTACTTGATTCAATAAATATTCTTACTTCAGGAAACAAACCTTCAAAAGAAAATTGAATTTCCATGTCAGTATAACTTTATACTAATTTAATTTATAAGATGACAATAAAAACATTATGAAATTAAGTTCTCTTGTCATATATATTTGAGACTTCATTTCAATAATACAAATAAATATTTGCGATTTTTTTAAAAATATACAAAACTGTTACGACAGTACAGTGACGATAGAAAAAGTATTGTCAACCAAAAACTGTTGTAATTTTTAATGAAAAAAAAGGAAAGATATAAGAGTTGGATAATGTAAGATCAATTGTGAATATACAAAATTCATAATTGTACACCAACTAATAAAACCATGTTGTAAAGTTTTATATGTAATTTATAAATCATTTTATGTATATTCATGTAACTGTTAATGAATACCGCTGTTTATGAAATATTTATATAAATATTGAATTTAATAAAAATACGTATTCAATTAACATAATATTTTTCTTATTTCAATAACAAATGTAATATAATGAATTCTGTATTTATAATTTGTTGAAATAAAGTTATAACAAAATTACAATAATATTTTACGACTTAATATCACCTTAATCTCCAAATCATATGTATACATAATATATTTGTTTATATATATAATGCAATAAAATTACGTATGAAGTATATTTTATATCTACAAATATTACGTCGGTTTATAGATTTACATTACTTGGTGTATTATTAGGTACTCAACATCAATTTGAGGTTTAAATTAATTTAAGTTGACCTCATGATGTTAATGTTTTCATCATGAACATGCTTGTTGCATTTCCGCCTTTGCTGCCTTCATAGCTGAAAAGGAATAATTTTTCAATTATAATAGATTTTCACAACTGAATATTTATATAGTCGTGAATTAGAACTCTAAATTAACGTGATGCCGTAAGTGTTAATTATTAGATTAAGGTGTTCTTCGTTTTTGAAAACATTTATTAAAATTAATTAATGTACTTAGATTCAGAAAATTTTCTTAATTTGTGTTCTAAACATTTACATTATGTGATTGACTAAAAACTGTAATTAAGAATAAATGAAAAAAGAAATCATGAAATCCATTATTAATGGGAAGTTTTGAATTGTACATACTTCCAGAATGCTTCAATATACATAGAAAAAATTTATTCGGTTATGCATAAACGACTGTACATACAGAATTCAAATATAGCATATTAAGAAATTAATATTACTATATGTAATCTCTTTGAACAATATATTCTGAACCTCTGAAAAACAAACATAGCGTATAAAGCATTGGTTACACTAGCCTTACTGTATAACGATGAGTTTAAGTGTAACCAAAAAATGAAACTCTATCAACATGTTATACATGTTATTATTGTTACTTGTAATTATTTCCTATTTTTCTGTTGTCCAAAAAACGGTCGAAAAATATACTAAAAAAAGGTAAAAATATTCTGAATATTAAATTTGTTTAATAAGAATTATTAATAACCTTCTCGCTCTCGTCTTTTTAATTTCTTTCGACGTCTTTCTATAGCTGCTAATTCAACTTTAACTGCATTGTAAGTTTTCCGTAGTTCAGATAATTTCTGCTGTAATACGGCTATTCTTTGACTGCCATCCAATTCAGGATCTAAAAAAATATGAATTAAAGTTAATAAAATAAAATTTATTATAAAATATGTCACATTTCAAACTAGTTTATATATATAAATATAAGGAGTTACACTTGAAATTCAAAATAATGACAGAACTTGATAAAATGTTGCAAAATTATTCAAAACTGTTTGAAACAAATATCCAGTTTAAAGAATATCTCTACGCAAAAATTGCAAATTAAATGCATTGTTATGGAATTATTACCCCGCACCACTTGCGTGTAACTCCTTAATTAAATTATGTAAATAAACATTACCTAGTTCGACATAAAAATTGTATTTCATGGGTCTTGGAGATCTGGAAGAGTAGTTTCCATGATCAGCAGTGTTGTTTGCTGAAGTAATACACGTTGACATTGAAGTCGTTGTTGTTGTACCAGAAGGCGTAACTGTACTAGTAATTGTATTTGTAGCAGTTGACGCAGCATTGTACGTAGAAACATTACCAGCGTTAGCATACAAATTGGAACTCTCACTGGTATCATCGCTATCACTAGCTAAACCATGCCTTCCATTTCTTCCACTATGCCTAAGTGTCTTTTTAGAACTACTATTACCAGTTTCTGAATGTTTTCGATTTCTTTTTCTTTTTTTAGGAGAAGGTGTCTCTTCATACTGTCTCTTTGTAGTTGGTTTCGCTAATGTGAGAGACATGGTCATTAAGGATGATTCGCTATCTGTTGGTTGGGTTTGATCTGGTCTTTTGGGAGCGGTATCGTGTTCTCCTTCTGAACTGTCGCGATTTAATTTTGACGAATTGTCTTCAGACATTGGTGAAGACCCACCCGTTCTTTCTTCACGCGGAGACTCTGAAATGTTGGAAATACTTGAATCTGGAGTAGTTGGAGGAGTGTTGTCCATAACTGGAGCCGCTTCATTACTATCTGCATGGGGTGGAGCTACCCCCACAGGCAATGGTAACTGTTCATGTTGAGCTTGGACATGATTCACTGCTTGACTCAATTGACTCAATTGTCCTAACTGACTTAACTGGCCCAATTGTTGAGTCATACGACCAGATATACTTACGGCCCCCAAACTACTGCTTTGCTGCAACGCTATACTCATGGTAGCGCTACTTTCGCAAACTTTAGTTTGTTCAGAAGATGTAGGTGCACTAGCAAATGGCATTTCCATTAACGAAGCTAGAGCACTTTCATTTATTCCACCAGTTTTTGGAGAATTGCGGTTCCCAGAGATAGATGATACTTCTTCCTTCTCTTCTAATTCAGATGCTGGTGATCCAGGTATTTCTTCTTCGCAAAGTAAAGAGTTCAAATTTTCACGATCCTCATCTCCTCTATCCGCCCGTGATGATTTACTGATGAGTGTACATGAAGTAGGAGTCTTCTTACCTTTCTCTTTATCAGCCTCTAATTCAGTTTTTGGTATGAATGGCTTCTCAAAAGATGGTACATGTTTATCTTCTTGAAATTCTTCATTATCGATGACAAGTCTTCGTTCAGAATCGCTACTATCACTCGAGTCAGCAAACTCTTGATTAATAAGAGATTTGTTTTTGTCCAAATTTGATTCCCAATTTACAGACAATCCTTGAGATTCTATTTTTATGCAAGATTTGTCTAACTTTTTAGCAGATTCTGAAGTCGAAGCAACCTTTAATGATATATCTACTCCTGCCTCTTTTTTTATTTCGTCTTTAATTTCTACATTTTCAATTCTATTATCTGTATCTAAATTCTTCTTTACCTCTTCTTTAACAAGATACTTTTTACTACCTTTACGTATTGTGCTGGTTTCTGATGAGGAGACTGACAAGTTATCAATTTTTTTGAATGATTTTTTCGGGAGATCGATCTCATCATCTTTTTTAGTATCTTTATCTCTTTTACCGTAGGCTACTGCAGCTGCGGCTGATAATTTCTCCTCGATAGAAGATGTTGCGGGTAATCGCGCAGCTATGGGAATAGTCGCTGCAACACTAGGAGCTAACATTGGAGATATATATTCAAAACATTTTGTTTCAGTGGTAGTAGCTGTAGATGTGCACGTTGCTATGGTTACAGATGCAATTATAGATGTCGGAGGTAACGATGTTTTGCCGGTGGTGAACTTCTGCTCTGACGTTCCAATTATTTTATTTTCATTAATACTTTTTGCTAATGTAACTGATGTATTGTCATCTTTTTCTAAAGGTACACTTTTCATCGAAACATCATTTTTATCATTTTTATCAGTTTGCTGTGTATCATTAGCATTGGTTCGAATTCCACTTGATATTTCTTTCTGAGAGCTAAAAGCACTTTCTCGTCCTGTGTCAGATGCTACAATATGATCCTTTGTATCTTCTGCAGTAGGAGTAACAGTTGTATCTTCTGAAGAATCATTAAACAACAGATTTAAATTAGCAGAAACTTTAGCCGCAATATTTTCTTCTTGCAAACGTGTAGTTGATTCCTTTTTCAACTGAGAATGTTGTGAATTATTATCACAAAGTTTATCGAACGCTTCTTCACACGTTGTGGAAACTGCAGTTGTAGTTTGTCTACTCGGTGAAACTGTTACATCCTCATTAGTTTTAGTTTTTGTTCCAAAATTTTTCCTGTTTCGCTTCTTAAAATCTGAACCAGGACTGTCCGTCTCTTGTTTAACTTCTTTTGGAGACATTGAAGCCATCTTAGGTTTCTTTTTAGGACTAATCTTGATATCTTCTTCAAACGGACGTTTCTTTAACTTATCCTTTTCACCATTGAAGTCGCGTTTATTTCTGACTTCGAACTCGAAAGGTTCCGGTTCCTTAAACTCGTAAATATCTTCCGTGCTCTCTTCGAGTTTAGGCTCGATTGGTTCGACTTTAATTTCAGTTTTCTTCTCCGTTTTAGGGGAAGATACTACAACAGGGGCCAAAACTGGAGCTTCATTGTCATTGTCGTTATTTTTTACATCTTCAACCTGCGATTGTTCTACTCTCATTAAATCCATTTTAACAGCCTTATCGAAGCCTTTTAATTCTGATCTTATCTGATTTAAATCAAAGTCTCGACCTTTTGGTTGTTCATCATCGGAATCCGGTTCTGACTTCACATCCTGTTGTATTTTACTTAGAGTACGTCTTAATCTTCTTCCTCGGCGCGGTTCTTCATTGCCCTTATTTTCCTCTTGTTCATTATCACTGTTGTCTACCTCAACCTTAATTCGATTTTCCACTCGTTTCCGAGCTTCACGACGACTCCTCTCTTCTGGTGGCACTGTTTTAGCTTTAATTTTCGGTATTTGTTCTGGTTCAGTTGTATCAGACTCATAGGAATTACTTTCTTCACTGTCTGACGCAGCCATCATTACATCTGTCTGACCTGAAACTTTTCTAACGCGACGACGTAGCTCAATAGGACACATAACGACAGAATCAATGTTTCTACCACCACGAAGAGAGCGCTGACCTAGAGGTACTGCTGGACTTTTTGTTCTGGTTGATGTTGGTGTAGTGGACCTTGTCGAAGATTTCTCAATATCTTTTTCACTGTCCTTTTTCAAATCATTATCTTTCTTCTCGGACAATGGTGCAACGCTTTGAGCTCGCCTTCGCCCTCTTTCGGACACTGGTGTAGTTAAACCAGTAGCACTGCTGGTATTATTTCTGTTATCAGCGCTACTAGCACCCTTTGCGGAAGACTTGTCTGTGGATGAAGTTTTTGTGCTACTTGGAGTTTGAGGTCGTGGTGTACTTTTCGTGCGTTTAACACGCGATTGCGTTTGGGTAAAATTCTGCGCGATGCGCGTAGTCTTAATCCACTCATCATAGCGCGTATTCCAGCCTGTATAATGGACTAGGTATAAAACCGCGGAAGGATCTGATGAATAATCCACATCCACTACCTTTGCTTCGTACGTCACTTTAGACTCGTGATTTGGCCCATAATAAACTTGTAAACGATCACCAATTTCAACAGGACCCTTGTAACTTGGTACATTATATTCAGCTTTGTCTTCAACTGTCGGGCGCTTGTCTCCATCGCCTGTATCTTTACGCTTACGTCCTCGCTTTTTTAACTCTTCATCTGTTATACGTTTTTGCTTTGAAACAGACTTCTTGTCTGATTTGTCTGTCTTATCGGTTTTGTCCGAATCTTTACTTGTACCATTACCAGACGTAGTTTGCGCGTTTGTACCCTCGGAATTCTCCGCCTTATCAACAGATTTTTTTGTAACCGAATCTTCTTTAGATTTTGAACGTGTTTTCGTGCTGTCCTCTTCTTTTGTTTCTTTTACTGATGATTTTTCTTCCTTTTTATCTTGCGTAGACTTGGTTTCATTTTTGGTGCTTCGTTTTTCTGTCGGTTTTTTCTTGGATTCGTCTTTCTCCTTTGCTTTATATTTAGTGCGATTTTTCATCGCGGAATTGCTACGCTTTTGTGATCTTTCGCTACTCGAAGATTCCTCTTCTGCATCTATATTAACATCACTCTCTTGGCCACTGACACTCTCTTCATATTCATCTTGTTGTTGCTGTTGCTGTTTCTTTTTTGTAGTTTTTGGGGTATCTTCCTCCTTAACAGGCATTTCTTTTTTATTTTCACGTTTGTCTTTTTTTTCATCGTCCGCGGACTTCTTCTTGATCTCTTCTTTCGTCTCTTTCTCATCATCTTCTTTATCATTTTTAGAATCGCGCGCTACTGCCAATGGCACAGGAGTATTTCTATCTTTATCGCGTATTAAGCTTCGTCCAGGACGCTGTTTGCGAATTGATCCTCGTGGATGATTGACCATTGTACAACCTAATTTTCTATAAAAATCTTCAAAGGAATGTAAAAACTTTTTATAAGCCTGCTTAACAAGATTATAAGTTGATGAATTGCTGTGCATAGAGAAGCTTAACCTTCGAGTTACAGATTTCCATTGATTTTGGTTAGTTACACGATTATAACCACCCATCTTGTATACTGCTCGAAATAGACGATACAGATCAATGTCTTCAGTTCCTATCATTGGACAGTTATTTATTGGTGTGCCACGATCATCCATAAATTTATACAACTGAGCTACGAAGTGATCTTTCTCTTCACGAGGTTCATCGTCAGAACTCTAAAAATGAAACAGAATATTTATTCCATTGTTAAAAAGCAAAGTTTAGCATAAAATTGCAGTTGTTATTGGGAAACGCATTATTGGAAAAGTGCGTAATACTAACTGATCCTACAGATCGACTTTTTTTATTATTATTAATGTAAATGTAAGTGAATTCCACTATTAAACCTTTCTACACTATGTAGATGTTAAGTATAATATAAACAATAATTCACACTTGTAAAACATATTTACTTACATCTGAATCTAATTCACCATCAGAGTCACTGTTTCCACTGGACGGAACATTTCCGAACAATAAATCTCTATCCCAGTGTGGTGGCAATTCATTTTTTTCAAGAAACAGTAAAGCCTTTTCTACTGCTACTTTTAAAGCACTATTTTCTACTTTATTTCCTAATTCTTTTGTAAATTCCGTAGCTTCCTTTTTTGGAACCGTATAGCTGAAATTTTATGCAATAAATAATTATACATTTTATAAATAAATTATTTATTGTACATAAGATGTTATACTCACTATCGAGCATCTTTGAACGATCGCACCAAATAATCATCGCGCACACGAATTCTAACCGTATCTTGAGCTGTTGGGGCGACAACCAATCCTGGAAACCAATTATCTTTCTTCTTTTTATCTCCAAGCTCCACACAAACGACTCGCCCGATTTCCGGTTCGGTTTCCATTCCTTCTTTACCAGTTGTACCACTACCAGAATCATGAATGCCTCTTGGAGGACTTCCTTCATCATCACTACTGTCATCTCTAAAGATTTATTAATACAAGATTAGTGTAAAATATGGATAAAATATTAACTGCTCCATGTATACCCCAATAATCAAGACAAAAACTATCCTATCTTTTAATTTGGACTATATTACACGCAGTAAGTCAAATTTCATAAAAATTGGTTAAATATTCTCCATAATTTATCCCGGGCAAACATTGTAACACAATAATTTTTATATATATGATATAGGATATGCTTACTGAGCTTGTCTGGATCTACGACCACGACGTCCTCCAATAACTGGATTACCAAAATGTTCAGGATGAGTTAATGGCAACTGATCTAGGGTTTCACTTTCAGCAAAGTGTCGACCACTCTTTAAACAAAGAGCAGTTCTTCTAAGTGTTGTAATATCCCCATCATCAAATACAACAGTGTATTGACTGCAATCTTGTATTTTTGTAATTGTTGCTTCAACATAATCTTTCTTATCATTATGTTTGGCCTCTACAGTAGCACCCACTCGCAAAACTCCTTTGATTTGATCATCTGTAACTGTTGCAGTGCCTAAACCTTGCTTATAAGTAACTCTACATTTTACAGATCGAACAACTTTTCTGATTTTTGCTTCACAGAAAGCACCTTTATATTTGGCACTAACTTCTGTACCAACAGAAAGGTATGGTGGATCGTCTGTCTACAAGAATATCATTTTTATTAAATTAATTGATTAAAAATCATTTATCTATGTATTTTTATTGTACGATATATTATTAAATATTATAATTTCCTCTTATGCAATACATAAAATATAATTTTTTATAAATATATTAGAAAATTCAATACAATTATATTTTTAAGTAAACTAGATATTCTTATGGTTACTTATTGATTCATTATTGATTCCTAAAATAAGCGACTTTTTTAATCAAATAAATTCATAAGATTTTTTTTTTTGTTTCATTCACAAGAAAAATGTATTCTCATCATAATTAAGATAAATTAAGAATAATTTATTAATTTCATATGATTGGTTAAATAATAAACAGCACGTTTTCTATAAATAACATCTCTTATACAATTAAGAGAATATATAGTAACATAATATTCTTGTGTAGACATGTAAGTAAAGAAAAAATATGACATTTATAATGTATATAAAGCAAAAGTTTAATTATATAGAGTAATTTTGTTTCATATTAAAAGGTTGATATAAAAATAAATACATTAACACTTAATTATTCCTTTCTTTACTTAAACTGAATAAATAAAAGTAATAACATTACATATTAAATAAATGTAACAGTAAGATATAATCAATCATTTTTATATCTATAGATACTGATACAATACTTTTAAACTTTATTTTGAATCAAACATTAATATGTTTTGATCCATTTTATTTCAAGAAAATAAATTTAAAATTTTGTTTCATAACATGTTTAAATGATAACAAAGACAAAAAACACTTTTTGTCTATATTTTTTCTGCTTCGTTTTCAAATAAAGTTTGAAACTTGTTTTTGTAAATTTAAATAAAATGTCAAATAATTAAAATTATAAACCAACATAACGTTAAATAAAAATTAAATAAATAAACGGATTATTAAATTATTAATTAAAAATTTATGATTTTATATTTTTATAATAAATATTTCTTATATATTTAAAATACTTTCACTTCTTTTTATGTTCACAAACATATGCACAAAAGCCTACATATAGGAAAGCATGTGTATATATATATACACATCCACACAGAATCATGCCTAAGAACAATATATTTCATTTTTCTTTTTAGTTTATTTTGATCAATTGTTTAATCATAGTTAAAATATATCGTATATAATAAATATATATAATAAGAAAATTAAACAGTTAAATAAACTTCAAAGGAGTAGAAAAATGAACGTTGTCGTTGCTATAAGAACTCGATCGTTGAAATTATGTAAAAATAATATTTCATTTGTCATTATTCACAAATGTAACGAAGTGAAAGACACAGAAAATTTGTTGTGCAACATAAACAAACAGTAAAAACAGAAGAGACAAAGTTGAAGGCGATATAACTGAAATGAGAATTCGTCTTACCAACATTGTTTATAGGTGTTGTGTTTCCATATTACACAAACTACGATGTATGTACAAATTAACGCTGCTGGAGCACGATTTTGAATTGAAGTATCAACGGGAGCACATAAAACAATTAACAATTGCAACTATTCGAGGAGTACAACCACTGGTGCTTGTATAGTCTTATGATTTCTTATGAACTACATAAAGTTGCGTACGTCAGTTACAGCAATTCGACTGGCGAGCGAATACAAGCGCAGCCATCACCAATAGGTGTGCAGTTGTGCGCACAGCTTTCCAATACACTGAAATATACTCTCAATCATCATGTCTGCGCGATTACAAATCGAATCCGACACTCCAAGCTTCCAAGAAATTACCGTTCCTTGTCAAACTGTTTTCTCAGTTTAATTACTTTGCGATTATGGGACAAACAATGCATTTCCAAGTGAAATAATTCAACTTTTGGCATTTTGTACGTTAAAAAGGTCAACTGGCGTTCCTTCGTAGTTGCTGGTTTTGTCTTTGTCCCGTTGGAAAGTTAGAATGCACATTTACGGCAGATGTGTGGCAGATGGCGCTAGCAAACAAGAAAGGAGAAACAAAAGAGGAGTTGTGATGATTATTAAAAATATATTATTGGCGTATTCGGAAAAGATTTTTATAAAATATTTTTGATGTTTCATTTCTCTCTTTCAAGTTATCATTAAATGAAAAAGAAAAGAGACAAATTCTCACAAAATATTATAATGTCAATTTCCGAATACGCCATATAAAAAACGAGCATCAAATCATTGTTTTATCTACTCCCTAGATTATAAAATAACAATATCAATGTAAAAGTATTGTCAAGTTATTGACTTTACTCATAATTACAGACAGAACTAGAAAGTCTTGTTTGTATATAATAAAACAATGGTATTTATAAATGTATTTCAATAAGTTATTAGGAATATTAAAAAATAATAATTTATGTTATTTTTGTTCCTTAACGTACATTGCTTATATGAAAGTAATGATTGTTTTATATATATTACCTTGAAATTTGTGTATTTATTATGTAAAAAAGTATTGAATTTGATAAAAGAATGGTGGGGAATGTAGGGAAATTTTTGTATATAAGAGGATGTAAAAGATGTTTCATATCCACAGAATTAGTGTAATTTCAATTTATAATAGTATTATAGCATATTTTTAGATTTAACGAGAAAAGAAGCCTGCACCATCAATGGGAGAATGTATGCGTTTATGAGCATAAAAAATGACTTAAAAATTCCAATTTTGTAGTTAATTTACATTCCCCTATATCTAAAAAATAGACTATATCTAAGGTAATGCTGTAAGTCTGCTGCCACGCAGTTAGTGTTTTTATAATTATTATTCTGTAAATGCTGATTTGATGCTTGCAATTGATTCAGCATATTTTTTAGACATGGGAAAATTGTATTCAATTAAAAAGTCTGAATTTTTAAATCAATTTTAAGCGAATTTAGGGACCGCGTTTTTTTAACACCTAAAAAATGCGGTCCCTAAATTTGCTTGAAACTAATGATAAAAATTCAGTTACATCATTGTTAAATAATCTCCCAGATTGAGAAAATGTGCTGAATCAACAACATCAATTAATTCTCATTCATTTTAATAAAAACGAATAAC
>JABFPN010001419.1:0-29519 GCA_022817305.1 Leptoteleia sp. ZL-2020 | reverse complement strand
TGTTTGTTTTTTTTTTTTTTTTTTTTTTTTTTGTAAACACGGCATGCTTTCCGCGAGAATGTGGCTCAATCATGTTAATGTGTTTCCGGATGACGGCCGAGTATGAGCTCGTGACACGAGTCGCACACTCGCACCGGTTTTGGTGTGTTCGGCAAGGCTATCGTGTTGTCACTGCAAATGCTGCAGAAAATCTCGCCGCAATTACGACAATGATGCTGAAATTTAAAATAAAACGGCATGTATAATTTAGAGCTTATACTTTTGTAAGATAAATATCGTGTTTATTATAAGTGTCCTTAACAATTAATTAGCTGAGTAGTTTGCGAAGGATGAAACTTTAATGAGGCCCAGTTTTAATTGTCTGGGATGAGAGATGGGAATAAAAAACTGCGGTTAAATAAATAGATCACGAGTTCAATCAACGGAATTAAAAAAATTCAAAGGCAATCGATACTGCAATAATTTAAATCATCAAAATTAGCAGATTGACGAATAATAAATGACAGAAAATTGAAAGGAGAGCAAGTAAACACGCAGCGGAGCAAATTAACACAACCGATTACTCCGTTGCGGTTTTGATTCGAGACGCTTTTTTGATTTGTTAATAGCGTCGTGTAATTAATTACTTCACAAGTGTTTTGTCAATAATTTCAAATGTTTCGTGTGCTTGTAGAGGCGGATTGGATGTTAATTTTTATTACAACTTCTGAACTCATTTTCTTCCTTTTTTCCAACGAAAAGAAGGCTTTACAGGATAAATGGAATGCTTCAATAAATGCAGAAAATTATATTTTATAGTACTAAATTGGTGTGGGGAGTTTCAATATTCCCTTTGGTAATGAGATAACTAAAATATGTGATAAGAGATTGTAATATATAATAATAATAATCAATATTTATACTTCAATTACAAATGTTTTTACAAAAATAATACATGTATATATTTATGTAAAATTGCCTTGGAAATGGAAATGTTTAAATTATTTCAGTTACGCATAATAAGTTAATAAAATTTAGGAGGTTATTATTTCATAAATATTCTTAAATTAATTAACTTTTTAAATTAAAAAATACATTATTAATCTATTAAAATAAACTAATTTTGCTTACAATTCAACACAAATATTAACTGGGTTTGTAAGAGCGTACTCCTTCCCCCCGCCCGTAAAAATAATAATTAAATATTAATATAACATAATTTTTTTAATAATTTTTCACATAATTTTTGAAAATTCAGCTTTAAAAGTTGACTCAGTGACCACATTTGAAGCGTAAAATGGAAAGATGTTCTCGAACCATTTTACAAATGTGTATATATATGTACATACATATACATACACAAATATGTACCTACATATTACAACATACTCATTTCAATTGATCCAAGTATAAAAGATGAAATAATTGCTCATTTAACCTCAGGGGATGTAGAAATTAAATTAGGTGTTAATAATCATTTGTGTGTTCAGTGAAAAGTTTAGTTAACGTGAGTAAATTTAATTTAGCCGGTTTGTTTAATTTCATATTCAAAATCATTTAAACTGATGAGCTGCGTTCTGGTATTTCTTAAAGATCAAATTTCTTGTTGCAAATCAATGCAATACGAAGATGATCAGAATAAAATTGAAAAAAACAATAGTCAGTTAAATGATATAATAATTTGCTTTTAAATTAACCTCAATAAATGCATTAAAATTCAAACCTGTCCCATTACATTTTTCATGTATACTCTTAAGCCTAATATAGGCGTAAATAAACTTAAAAATGATGACGAAATCTGAATATATATAAGGCCACAATAAATCATATTCTAAACGAAGTATATTTTTTCACGCATCGTAAATCATTTGTGTTTTTTTTCTTGCCATCGTTCACCACCGCATGCGAATTTATTTCAGGTACATTAGAGATCATCTCGCGCGATGAAATGATCGCCCGAGCGTACTTTTTGGTCGAATATTAGCGACGGACTTTAGCACGTTTAATTTTACATCATAATAGAATTCGTTCACCTTTCTCATTCTTAATTCATTTTTCAATAAAGTAGCGCGTCTTGGTCCGGAAAACTGTCATCATTATTGAATTTAGCGAATTCTACAATCCTGATAACCGAAACCCGCGTCGAGCTAATTATAAAACCTTCTTATTGTTATGAGTTATGGCTAAAATCTCCGACCGAATCGATGACTGTAACTTCGTATGACATTGTTTTAAGCAAAATGCGACTTGATACTGAGTAGCGTAATTATAGACGATGCTTCAGATACCTTCATTATTAACAAATCAATTTCAATCAAACGTCAAAAGTATAGAACCATAGTTTGATTCGATTTCTAACTGCAGTTTTCGAGAATGTTGTTAACTCTATAATAAACACAGATATTGTATTTTCTAAATATACTTTATTGATCTAGGATGAATTTGTACTTGAATTAAATTTATGACCGTCTTCATATATATATATATATATATATATATAAACAACTAGATGAATTTATTATTAATGGAATTTATGTCAAGTTAAACAAAATAGTTTTAATTTACTTTTCTGAAAAAGTATAAATGAAATATTTAAAACTTTTTTTTCTGAAGGAGTATTTAGAGGTAACATATATACTTTTAGAGATAACATTTATAACTGATGTATTTTTATAGAGACAAAGCTAAAGATAATATATTTATATATTTAACTTAAATTTCTTTTATGCAACAATTATAATTACTATTTATTATTATTTTTTATTTGAATGTACTAGTTTGTATTTACTTTAAATAGATGTGCATAATTTTTTTTAATTACAATAAGCATATTAAATATTATAATACACTTGAAGTATTACTTTTTTGTCAGATGTATTATAGAATATATACATTTCATTAAAATTACAATTACAAAATAATAAAGCTTTTTATAAAAAAAATTAAATAGATTCCTTTTTTAATTATATTTTTTTATTTTAATCGCATGAAAGAATGGATAGTAAAAATTGAAGAGGTAAGGAGAATATAATTGAAAAGAAAATGAAGTCCCCCCGATAATGGATTAATTAGCTTCAAATTACAAACGCTTAGTTTAACTTTTACAATATGAAGATTTTCTGCGTGAATTGTCTTGGATTATCGATTCTCTGGGCAATTTGCTTTCGTATTTTATATTGCAGATTTACTCCTATTTATTCGATTGCATACGGATCGTGTATTAACAATAGTGTAGCAAGAGCGTATCTTGATATCAAAGATTTACGTGTCCTGTTTGTAGAATGAACGCTTCACTTTAAAGTTGTTCGCGAGCGAGAAACACGTGTATGGTAAGTAGTCCAACATAGTGCCCGCTGTATAGATTCGTTCCAAAAGTAATACGAAGGTGACAAAAAATCACTTTAAGATTTGTTAAATTAATAAACAATATTTTATTGTATATACAATGCCACCCAATTTTTAATTAATAGAAATAAATTTTACTAAATATCCTACATATTTTAACGGTAGAATACCTTAAGAATTTTATGAAAATTGGATGAAGATTGATAATACTACAATAATATAAGTTTATAATAATTTAAAAATTAATTCTATATAATTAATATTTATCATACTAAATTAATACTTAAAAACGACATTAAGTTTAATGTGAGTAATGAAAGATCATTTATACATTCAAAATTTACATGAGGTTTAATGAAATTTAATGATTGTTTCAACTTGAACTAGTATTCCTTCTGTTGCCGTACTATATTTGGTTGTTCTAAACTAGAAATATTTCTATTTAACATAAGCTAGAATTTGATTTTTCTGTGTTATTTTGAGTTCGACGAAACTAACAGAAACAAAATGAAAAATAACAAATTATTTTCTATTTATTTTATTTAAGAAGAATTAAATTTTTACTAATTTTATAAAAAATCGTGCTTGAATAATTGAGAAATAATTTCAGGTCATTTTATTGAGGATGCTTCACAGGACATGTTGGGTAAAATAATTTAGACAAGCAATTAAGGCAAAATAATTCTGACCACCGCTAGGATAAAATATTTTAAACCACAATTCGTATATAGAGAATTAAAATCATGTACCGTTAAAAATAATTTAAAAATAACCGATAGGTTAAAGTTGTAATCTAAATTACAATACACGAAATAAGTATATGAAATGGATTTGTCAAATATCTTGTAATTAATGTAATTGACTAATTATATGTTAATAATTAAATTCTAATAATTGGTTTGAAATATTAATAAGAATATGTATACAATTGATATGCCATGCAAATTATACAATTTATTATTATATTTCAAACAATAAATTTATAATAATAATTTTAGAATAATAAATTTTTAAAATTGTGTGCCGTAGCAATATGTTGTTGATATTAAAATTGTTGATAATTGAGAAAATTATATAAGAACAAAGAAAAAGCCGTAAAATTTATCGAAATTCACTATTACTTTAATATAGAGTTATACTATAATGTTAGCAACATTAAAGGTACCCTAGAATCCAACAATAATAATTTTTGCATTTTAATAGCCTACAGCAACAATAATTGCGTTTTGTCAAAGCAAGGAATTAAAAAATGTTTGGTACGTTTTACAAAATGTCGTTTAAATCGTTGCACTGACCTAATGTTGACCGCGCGAATGGTTACACCGTTTTCGCATGCTTTTGCATGTTAAAGTAGTTAAGCTCGCGTCTGTTCTACTTTTTTTTATCCACAAACTTCCTTCACGTTTCTTCCTGTGCTTCATATACCGCCCCCTAACAATAGCCACGTTTCACCTGCGACATGTACGTATACTTCAGCGTTGCCAACTATGGGTATTCCATTCTATATTAAACAGTATGGTAATACTTCCAGAGGGTGAAAAATAAGTAACGAGTATAACAGCTTCACCTTGTTATTATGCAATAACTTACCAGCGTCGTCGGAGTAAAACCGAGAGGTCTTAACGTATTTTATGGGTGGGAAACATCTCTATCACGCCCCCTTTAACATCTCACCCTCCCCCCCTGTGAATATGCATGCATGCACGCTACATACTCATGAATTTATATGTACATATATCTGAAAGTGATTGTGTAATAACATTATTGGTTGGTCTTAAGAAAAAATTATAATATTAACGTATCAATTAATAAATGGCAATTGTAGGGAATCTTCCAGTAAATGTAATTCAATGGCACGATTATAAGAACGAAAATTTCACCCGAGTTAGGTAAACTTAATAATGGCTTACTTTTAATGGCATTTTGAATCGCTTATCTGATTGAAAGTATAATGTTCAGTTTCAGTTCAGATTTTACCCACGTATGAATATTTTTATTATGCTACAGGCTGTATTTTGCGTATCGCTACATAGTATTTATAATAGGTATAATTAAAATGGATGAAAACACGAGTTCAATCATACTTCTGCTAAGTTAATTACGTTTATTAAATTCCAGTGATTGTGAATGCTTGTGCAAATAATTGCAAATTAATAGTTTCTTTTAATAAGATTTTTGTTGATGGTAATTATTGAAGTTCAAACAATTTTTAAAAATTCAGTAGAAAATATAATGTACATTTATGAATTTTCCTGATAAACCGATAACATAAGAATATATTTAATCATGTTAACCGAGTTAAAATTAATTGTAGTGAATTTTCTAAATATATAAAATTTAATGAACGTTTAGGACAAATGACATTAAAATATTGATTTTATTTTAATTTCATGCTATAAAGTAATATAGCCGCAATTGCAATAGTTTTTCTTTACACTGACTTTCGAAGAAATAATGATTGAATATAGAGAAGTTTACTTTGGATTAAGGTGCGGGTAATTAGTTCCAAACAGTTCGTTAAAAATCTGCTACTTTGACTGGCACAAGGTTAATTATTCGATATAGAAGACGTCAACACTAAGTAAAGGTATTAGGCAGTTCTAAGCATTTAATTATAATATAATAAATATGAATGTTTAAATAGTACACCCAGAAAAAAGAATAATAATTAACTATATATATAGTTAATTTTAGTGATAATTTTAAAATTTCAGTTCCAGTACACCTAAAATACTATCTATTATAAACAAATCGGATTCCCAAAATAAACATGTATGCACATTAAAGTATATGATATTTAAAGGGACCCACCACCGCATCTAAAAAGTTACCACACTCTTTATATCACCACTTAGTAGGAAAAGTTTTATTGGTCTAGTAAAAGTACGGATATAGTACAAGAATTGTTAATATTGAGTTTGACATTCCATTACAGAGCCTGTACAAGATTTGCACTCTATGCCAGATTTAGCATTAAAAAACAAGAACCTACTGTTTAAAAGGTCTGCTAATTCTGACCAACCACGTATCAGCGCTGGCATGACATGGGAGTATTACAAAAATATTCATACCACGCTGATTTTCTACTGGTAAATTAAAGCACCAGTACAGGGACAGAGCTTGTATCAAACTGGTGCGTGTTTTTGTGCAAATTTGAGACAATTTTTTATATATTCAATTGGTTTAAGATTTGATACGTTAACTAAGTCTTTAACAAGCAATAGTAATATTTTTGGTAATTATTCGGACTGTTCCCATATTTTTTTATTTATAAAACTAAAATTATAATCAATTAAAGTAAAAACTAGTTTTTAAGTAAGAAAAATTATGTATGATTTACATCTTGTAAAATTCTAAAAATATTGTCCTACAATGATAAAATAAGCGAGCATCCGAGTATATTAATAAACTGAATTAATTTATTTGAATTTATTACAATATTTATTTCAGTATAAAATGTTTTTAAACTAATCGAAATAAATGTTTTTTATAATGTTAAAAACTATTTGATTAAAAATACCAAAATCGAATAGTATTGATAAGAGTATTTTAAGAATTTAATTTCATACATTCAATTTAGTAATTTGATATATTATATTAATTATTAATAACATGTATTAATAATTGGAAAAATGAAATACTCGTTAGTTGAATAGGTATGTACCGTTTAATGATAATACGGTTTTAATTAATTGAATTTTATAGATTGTATCTTGATGATTTGGGTTAAATAAAAAATGTGTAACAAACTTCAGTAAATTTTTCAGTTACCTTTTCGTAGAATAAAAAAATAAATTGAAATTAATTATTCTAGGTCGTGTCCTATTGAAATTTCAAGGATATCTACTTTCAAAGTATTTTAATTAAGTATGCTTTAGTTGAAGCTTCCTTTCGCACACTTTATCAAATGCTTGCATATTTTCAAAGGGATTGTATGCTTGTTCGCTCGAAGTATCAAGATAATTTATTACAAAAAATCGACGTGATGCTGCAATACAACATTTCTTAAATTAATCTGTATTTGAAAACTCTGAAACGGAAAACCACATAAGTTATCAGTTATCGTAATTCGTTTAAAAGTTTACTTATTAAATTTTGCAAAATTCCTTATTACTCATCTTTAATTTTCAATATTTGAAGTCCAAGAAATTAATGAATATTTATTATTTATGAAACTTCCAGTTATTATATTTTTTTTCTGAAACGTCTCGAATCAAATGCAATTGAAAATTTTAATCAAACTAACGATGATTGTTCTTATTATTCAATTAAATAACATGACAAAATTTGAAAAACATTTTAATTGTTTAATTTTGTATTAATTTTGATACTGTGACAAAGTGAGGAGAAAAGATGTGTCGACTATGATTGAAATTGCATGAGATCAATTTGCTGTAGCGAATGGCGAATGACATGGTTATTTTGATTGAAATTTTATATTAGTATGTTGCCTAATAGTCCATACATATCATTTGTTTATTATATTATTTTAATATTTCACTCATGACTCAATTTAAATTTTAATATATGTAATAAAATTATAACATACAAGTCGTTGTTACTAGAACCTTGAAAATAATTAATCTTCAAGGTAAGTGTTCTACTAAAAAAAATTAATGTTGGTTCTAATTGAAACGGAGCTCCAATTTTGTACCGTAGGTCTAATATTAGATCTGATATCAATTTTTCCACAAGATGCATCGCTTGCGCTAGTCAAATAAATGTTCACATTACAAAGGTAATTATTTAATTTAAAATATGTATATATGTATTAAAATATTATCTTAAAAAGTTAATTTTAATAGATTGAAAAAGTATTTTAAACAAATTTATTAATTATTGATGAGAAAGTATTCTTTTTAAGCTACTAATTGCACCAATTTTAAAATAAATTAAAACTGTTCAAATTTGTACATCCATTTAGAACTCACAAATTATTTATAATTTTATAACTTATATTAATAGCAATTTTACAAATTTGTAATGCAATATTATTTTTATATTAACAGCAGTTATATTAATAGTTATATTAACAGAATGACGTTATATCCTTTGTAAGTAACAATCTTCAACACGCAGATTTCGCATTTCTATTAAGCTAATTCCCTTGACTAAATGAATCAGTCAATTTGTTACTGTTATAAATATCCTTCCGCGTCACACACTTCTATGCGAAGCAGTTCAGATTCGAATCTGGTGAACTTTCCGCACAGGCGAGGATAATTACCGGTAAACGATTAGAGACGAGCGTTGTGGAGCTTCGACACGATGGATAGATATTTGTGGTAGTAAGGGGCGGAGTAATTAAAAAGTTTGATTACCTTGCGACGAGCGATGTTGAACTCCCTGCTGCAGTTTTTGCAATGGGTGACCATTCGGTCGTTCGCCCATGGTCGTGTGCCTTCCCGTCGTGGCTCTTGTTGAACATTAACAGCGGCTTCGCGAAGTTCCACCGCTGCTAATTTAGCGGCACTCAGCTGCATGCCAAGTTCCTCCAGTGTGTTTTCTTGTTCTGTACAAATCTCGCGTAATGCGTAATGTTCTTCTTGTAGGGTTTTGTATTTCTGTAAGCAGAACATTTTAGTTCAAATCTTCGACAAACCAAACTTACTCTTGCCCTTATATATATGTTAGGAAACACCTAACAATGTATTTTGTAGCAACGCATAAAGGAAATATATACATGGCGTATCGCATATTTCAAAGAAACGGATATTTCATATCATTTAAATATATATAGTTCATTACTATAAATTGTCTAATTTGCAAATATTTTACATACACTGAGAAAAAATTTGGGATAAAATTATTTTTACCTTTAAATAGTGTTAGTATTTCAAATAATTTAATATTAACAAAAATATACGAGTAAATAATTATAATAACAAATCTGTTAAAATTGTTATTTTAATTTGCATATAAAATAAGTCTTTTTAAAAAATAAATACTTTTAACAATTATTTGTATTTCTTGTAATTATTTTGTTGCGTTTTTTGCGAATTTAAAAGGCTTTCAGTTCAAGTAAATTGAAAGAAATTCGAAGTTAAATCTTACTTAAAGTAACACCATTTAAATAAATATTATGTGTGAGAGCTGCACAAGGAAAAGTTTAAATCAAACAAACATGTTAATCTAATTCAATCATTTCTGACGTCATAAGTTCAGCAAACTAATTATTTTCAATTGTACAAGTTTGTTTGAGGAATAGTAATGCGGTGATGAAAGGATCGCCTTATGGCGGAATTCTATTTGTTGCGACTTATCTCGGTAGTATACACTTGGCTTGGAAAGGAGAACAATCTGAGGATTTGGAAGTCAACTGAGATGGTCCGGCTAAATCGCGGAGACTGCTAGAGAGCAGTCGCGCGCGAAGGGAGTTGTGCGGGTGTGATTCCCGCTGGGAGCCATTGGAGTGTCGCGATCTCGTCTTTTCTCAGCTTTGGTCTCTTAAACTCCTTGCAGTATACTCTACAGAACATCAACTGTCGAAGTCTTTGGAAAAAAGACTTTTGCAGATTTTCTTTTATGTCGAGTTAATTAAAATTACACCTCAATTTAATTAAACATCCTTAACCAAGGTGACATTTTTAGATCAAATTTAACAGTTACGCGGTTAAGTTAAATGATTCTATTAGGGCACATTTATAATGGAATAAAAATATTATTAACAGAACATTACATGGAATACTAAATATTCTTTCAGAAAAGGAATTAATATAAGAATATATATTTAACATTAACTTAAATATGGTACAATCATAAGATATGTTATGTAAATAACAAAGAATAATAGTTTTTGTGTAAAAGAATTAGTAATGAGAATTAAGTCAGTGCACAACCCAAAATTAGATCAGATTTGTAAAATCATTTGGGATTACGTTTTGCCGAAGCAAAGGAAGTTCCGCTTACGCGAAAACAACTTTAGAAGTAGAATTAAATATTACAGTCTGTAGTTCTAACTTCTATCAGATGTGAATCAAGTGCAATTAAGTAAATAAATTCAGATAAAAATTCTTATCTTTCAGCTCTCGTATTTAATTGTTCTTTTAGGGATCGCAGAATTTTACCCTTGAGACTCATACTAACATCGCTTAATGTAACCAAGTATTTTTTCTTTAAATAAAAACAGGAGTTTCAAGCGAAAATATTGCGCAGATATAAGTCAATACTTTAAAATTATAAGCCATTTTAATTGAGTTGTGTTTATTGTACTAAGTTCTCGGTTTTAATTCAAATTAGTTTAATTATAATACATTTTGCAGTAGGATGCTCTTGATTTCTTTTAATTTAAATTAATCCTCTTTGTTCGGAGAAACTAAGAAATCAGTTAAGTAAATAAGACATTGTTAACAATTATCATAGTATTCTGCTTTGCGAGTGATAATAATTCAGTACAATCTAAGTAAAAATGTTATATATATATACCTTTTTTCCTTTAACTTTTTGCATGTCATATTTATTATAGAATGTATTGATTTAATTATAATGAATTTGTTTATTGACAATAAATTAGTTATATATTGTCAATTTGTTTTTATTTTGTTATTTGAGGACGGGATAAGCAACCTTATCACAGTAAGTCTAAATAGGTTTTCATTCCTTGGAACAAATTACAGCATATCCAATCGGGCGATAATTTTATAATACACACGACTTTGAGAGTACACACTATTTAAATTTTACTGGGGACCTCATCACAAAACGTCCAAATAATTATTGAATAATCACATCTAATATATTTTACAATATTTAATATTATAATTGTATTATAATGAACATTATGCGTATTTTTTTTCGGGGCGTGATTGTTAAAAGAAATACCTATCAATATGCACTACAAAATTTTTTTCTTTAACGTTTTTAACTTTATTATTAGAACATAGACTTCTGAAATACGTTACTCCTGAAAAGGTGAAACCATAAGTAATAATGATTTTATTTATATAAGGTTGAACTGTATACAATACTTACTTCTGATATTTCTTTGAGTTGTTGTATCTCCTGATGGAGTTGTGAAATTTTCTCAGTTTTAGATATCGTCGACTCTTGAAGAGAAGTTCTCCATTCGCGTTCCACCGTTAGTTCCCTTTCAATACTATTTGTGCGTGCTTCTTTTTCCGCTGCAACTGCATCCAAAAGCCTTAATCTCTCCTCGGCTCCTGATTTTAAATTTTCTATTTGTTTGTATCTGTATGATTTAAATTATGTATTAATATTGTCATAAACTAAGCAACCAATATTTATGAATAATTGGATTGTATTATACACGCAGAAAAAAGTTAGAACAAAAATTACTATACTGTATATCAACGTTGACGTAAAACAAATTGGTGTGATCTTTTAATAAGTTGACAGCCGAAAGAATACGAGATTTATACAATTCATTAGTGTCTAGTATAGTAAAAATTGAAAGACGTTTACCAATATTTTGATACTCGCCAAGTAATAATAATTTATGGAATGAATTTGCGTCAGTGTTGTTATAAGGTATAGTAAATTTTGTTCTAATTTTTTTCTGCGTGTAGTTATGAAATATCTTATTACATATTACAACAAGTAAATCCATAATGAGGCAAGTGTAAAGAGTACGATGATTATTCAAATATCTTTCTTTCAATTGCATAATTACTGAATATTTCTGTACATCAATTTCAAGTACTTTTCATGCAAGACAAAAAAATTTTACATTTGAACTCATTATATTTCGATTAATTAAAATTTATAGCAGTAATGATTTAAATATAATACACTGTTTCGATTCGTTTGAAGAACTGAACTCTTTTATTTCACGTTAATTATTTTAACATGTGCGTTTCTGTGCGAATAAAAGTACTGCGACTTAAACTAAAGTACTAAAATACTGCAGAGTTTGCCACAGATAACTAACATATAAGTTTCGTCGCGGTTTTGCTGCTACAAATTCTGCCACACTGCACTGAACTCAAAAATGCGAAGCCACGCATTCGGTCATTGTGGCCAATCTGTGGGATTTAGACAAAAGCCACAGTTGGGTTGCAAGGTTGGAATATGTGGCATAGTCCTTTTAGTTAAAGTTAACACCACTAAGATTCGAACTAACAATTTACGAATTATAAGACAATCATCTTAACACTCTGTAATAACCGCGACAAAAGCTGTGATTATCGGTGGAAATCTTGCGGTGGTACAGTGCTATAGTTTGAGCTATAATATACTTTTCCATACAGGTTGATATATAGCTTCATATGTGTATTCGATTATGTGTAATGGATTTGTGAGGGTTATTAGTTTTATTAATTTTCGAATTATTAGTTTTCTTTGAAAACCTTCTGTTTTCCACCGCAATGCCGGTCTTCGTTGTCGAAATCACCGTACGTTTTTTTATTAATATAATTTTATTTGACATAATTATTTGAGAGCATTCGATTTTTTTCTATTTATTTACTTCTACCACCTTTTATCGCTAAATTGGTGACAAAAACAAAGTTGTACTCTTTATATTTTAGTTTTTAATATGTTTCATTATTTAAAGTGCCGCCACAACTGTTAATTTTTTTAAAAACTGAACTTTTAAACATGTGGCATCTATTGAAAAATATTTCAGTATTTTTTGAATGAGTTTATTAAATATTGATTCAGTAAATAATTTTTAAACTTACCTTATGTAGTAAAATGCTATAGATGACAAATTAATTTTAAAATAAAAAATAAATGAAATTATATTTTTGAAGTGAATCTAAAATAAGAAATCAAAAGAAATTTATATGATATAAAGACTTATAAACTGAAAAAATAATGTTTCGTGGATCAACTCAAAAAATACTGTAGAAAGTACACTTTAAAGGCCAGTTATATATAAATTGGAAATATAAAAAGCAAAAATGACAATGTTTCATTTTCCTTCAATTTTAATATTTATATTCAGTTGTTTTTCGCGAGGTAATTTTTAACTCTATATATTAATTATTTCTTGTTTACATTTAGGTGGTGTAGAAATATAAAATATAATGAAGTTTAACAAAACTCGTTTTAGTAATTACACCACTCTTATTTTACAGAATTCATGTCAAAATATATTGTAGATACAAATAATATAGTGCACGTTGTCTAATAAACTGGAAATGTATTTTATTTAAAAGGGAATGAAGTACAACATGTATGATATCATGAATTTATTCAGTTACAATCTTGTACAAGCAATCGACGATATTTTTTTCTTTTGGAGAATGACTGTTACTGTATCAATGTTGTTACATATGATAATTTTATGATTTACGAAATTGATGCTGAATATCACATACTTGAAGAATAATATACCGATTTAATTTCAAACTGAATAAAACGTAACTTAACTGTATGATCAGTTACAACTGCTTTTGTGTACGATCCTTAATGTATATTTTCTCTTTGAATGTCCGAATTAAGTTTAATTTATTATGTTAAAAATTTTTGGAATAATTCATGAAACTATTGACATCAGTTCTTCAAACGTCTCGTAGACCTAAATATGATTTGTAAAAACAGATCGCAATAAATTTAATGATTATTGAGTCGTACATTTTCTGCAAAGTATCACATTGTATTAATATTGACTTGTATATATATATAACGTATAATTATTTGTGTTTATTATTCCTCCAAATAGCATTAAATTTTGGATTAATACAGTAGCTCAAATCGATCGACAAAAAACCTAATTAAAGTTATAATTTATTATTTTTACGTCCAGCTGTTGATGCTATTTACTTCAATAAAAATATGTTGATAAGAATCATTTTCCCACAAATATCTTCAAAATGATAAATAGCTAGTAAATCATAGCTATTTTCTATAGATATGCTTAACTATTGTACAGACCATATATTAGGCATTACAAATCGGCCAAAATTAATTTTGGCTAATTTTAATATATCGGCTTTAATCTAACTTTTGATATCAAATTCAACTGCTTATTATTTTATATAAAGCAATACGATATAATAATATGGACAATAAAATATTTGCATGAAATAAGGAAATATTGAACTAATGATAAAATGCCCATCACAAAATTTACTAGGAACTTGAAAAATATACTGACATATATGTATACATATATATATATATATATATAAAGTATGCAAAGGACATACTTTTCATCCATATTTTGGATGGTATCAGTCATAGATGCTGTTTTAGCCTCCAACTTCGCAATCAACTCTGTCTTATGCTTAAGAGAACTCTCGCATTCCTAAAATAAACAATTTATTATTCAAAATGAAGAAAGGAATTGTTTGCATCATATTTATTAACAAGTTGTTCGACATAACAAATAATCTGCGTTGCAGCACATTCAAATGTGAATTAGTTTTGTACTATGATACAACGGATTAAATTGTACATAAAACCTATATTTATATATATATATATTTATCTACAAAATTAATGTCACAGTTTATATTACAGGCACGTTTTTTATGACGTTGTGCATATAATCAATACACCTTACAGCGAGAAATAGTTTGAAAATAAAAATTCGAATTTTATAACATAGTATATGAAATGAAACAAAGTGCATTTGCGAAAACGAAGAGAAATTTTATGTACAAAATACTGCTTTATTTACGGCAACTGAACCTAAATAGAAAATGCAACTTAAGTGAAAGTAAATTACTCAACGTTTCCACAAAAAATATAAATGAAATTTAAAGTTTTCTTTTACATTTAAGTTAACTTTGAATACTTTTATTAGCATTTATATATTTTTAATATCAATTATTGTCTTTTGGTTAAAAAAAATAGACAAATTTTTAAGAAAAATTAATTATCCTAATTAAATTATATGAAGAAACCAGTAATTACAAATAAGAAACATAATTTATCGTCTTGTGAATATACAAGTTCGTAAAAAATAAAAATTTAATACATAAATTATAATAAATAATAAATTTTGGTGATTAACAATAAAATTATTATAACTACTAATCTGAATTCAAAGAAATGATTTAAATTGCTTTAAATTGATTCCAAAGAAAGCTTTTAGCGACATTTAACAATTTTAGGATTTAAATTGTGCCACTTAATATTGAATTGATTAAAGTCCAGTAATAATTATTATATTTGAAATAATAATCAACAATTTATATAAAGTCACTTTTGTCAACACAATTCGCTTGAAATAATACAACAAAGAAATTAAATATATTTTCATAGTTTCACTGCATTAAATATATATTTGACCGTAATAGCAGGGTAATTTTGTCACAACAGTCTTAAGAGATAATAAAATTATTTTTTTGTTAAATTTATACAATATATAATACTGAAGAAAGTAGATCAAAATCGCATATTAGTGCTTTTATTAACTACGTAAAATCAAATGCTATTTCAGTCAAATACTTCTCCGCATATATTGGATAATTTAAGTATAAAAAAGATCAAGATCTCGAGTAATCTGTTATTTATTCAAAGTTACTTCGAGAATCAAATCTTGTGCAAAGAATTAGCTTCGTTTAAATTATAAAACCGGGCTTTTTTGTTCTACTCGTTGATCTTTATCCTTATTTTGTTCTTTGTCTTTGACTTCTTTAGCAGTTAATGATTCAGGATTCTTCTCAACTGGAGAAGATTCTTTAGATGCAACAGGACTCGTTTTCTGAGACAAAATCGATTTCGTAGTGTTACTTGGTGTAGTTGGACTTCGACCACCATCTCCCTCTTTTATCAAACAATTATATTTTTCTAAGTTGTTTAGAAGTTTTCCAATTTGATTAGTCTTCGCGTGAAGGCGACTAACCATTTCACCCTTTTGTGTTAATTCGTGTTCACACTCCTATAAGTATATAAAAATATTATTTTATAAACATAAATTTATGATTATTGATTATTTCCTGGGAATTAATAAATGAAACCTATTCTTCTATATAAAACATACGAACGAAAAAGTTATTAATGAGATACAAAGTATATTTTACATTTATTTCAAATATATATGTTAATTGCATTTCACTTTGATACTTTAAAAAAAGAATAAATCATTCAGCTTGACCTTTCAATACCTCATTTCTAATTTTTATTTTTAAAAACCTAAAAATAAGTTTACAATTTACTAATTAAAAACTTTGCTTAGCTGTCGTAATAAGGTTCATTTTTCTTAGTGAAAGAAAAAGTTTTTAAGATTACATAACTAATATACATTTAAAATATACTTTGATATAAAATAAATGTGAAATATATTTTGTATTTATTTGGCATATACATTATATTTTTTATATATTTCGTTTTACCAAGCTTATTGTATAACATTAGTGTAGTGGATCTGAAAAGAAAAAAGAATTTATCTTTTCCCGCAAATTATGTCATTTTTAAGCTTCCTTGATTCCTTTAGGAAAATTTTTATAATATAATACATTAAAATAATTGTTAGATTAGTGAGAAAGCAGTATCATATTAATTTTAAAATTTGTTATAATATAATAAATTTATATAACAAATAGAATTTATTATCGAATATAATAAATTATATTATAAATAAAATAATTTCAACATATTTCTAACAGTATTTATAAAAAAAGTGGACGCATATCCGCAGGTTCTTAACCATATAGTAAATTTTATTATATATTTTTTCTCAGTATATTGTTAATAAATACTGCACTCTCACACATATTTTATAAATGTGTAATCACCTGAAGTTTTTTGTACATTTCTAAATTAATTTGCTTGATGTCGTCTAGTTGTCGTCTTAACGATACTATCGTGTCTTGCTTTTCATGAATATCCTTTTCCAGCAATTTCATTGCTACTTCCATTTCGGATTTCATGCTTATCTGTATGAAAACAATTATTTAGTAAATGGTTCATTAAAATGATGCGTTTGACGACATATAAATTAATGTTGAACCTGTAACTGAAGTTCTTTTTCAATATCTTGCTTCTGTTTTCTCTCCAATTCTAATCTGCTTCTAAGTTCCTCCATTTCTGTTGTCGTTTCCGTTATTTTTAGTGGTGGTTTTCCATTCTGAAAAACACCGTTATAGAAAACTTATATCCAATTAACTAATTTACACATCAGAAATAATCAATAGTACCTCATTGAAATCCTTAACTTCGATCCCAAGTTCTTTTTTCAATTGTTGATTTTCGTAATGTAATGTTAGAATATTGTTACGAGCAATACTGAGATCTTCTTTCATCAGAGCATTTGTTGTAGTAAGCGATTCTACTTTAGCTTGAAGATTTGTGACCGTTGCACTGTGATGATAATTTTGAATGAAATTAACATTGAATTTATTATTTATATAATTATACATAATGATTGTAAATAAGCTTTTACGATTACTTCAAATGTCGATTCAACTCTTCGATGTAGTTTTTCTGGTCCAAAACAGTGGTCATATTGTCGTTTTCGAGTTCGTCGTCAGGCGATTCTCCAGGAATGTGATTGCTGTTTCGAAGGTATAAAGAAAAATCTATTACGCCTTGTTGACAATCCAGGTCTTCCTCCTAATACAATAAAATCATTATCGATTAAATCTGAAATCCTATTAGTTATCAGTTACTCCAATAAGACCTCGACCTGGGAACTAACCTTTACGCAAAAATTACAATCGATAACATTTAGTCCTACCAACAATCCCATTATGACTATAGCTTCCTCACTAATCATAAGAGCATCAGGTTCAAAATATTCTGACAATAAATCCTCTTTATGGTCTATTAGTACTTTCAAATAATCCGCTAACTTTTTTTGCATTAAGGCCATTCGCAGCCAGGCACGAGCTCTGCCCATTGCGGTCCTATGAAGTTACAAATTTTAATTGTGCATTGTCATTAATATTATTATTATTGCCATTATCGTAAATTGCATTGCCTCACACACAAAGTTATACAGATTTTTAATATAAAAACATATAAACAAATTATTAATTAAAGTCAATTTTCGTCAGAATCAATAATGACATATTGAATAATGCAATTCACTTTAATATCAAGAGCATTTCATATCATACAATTTTATTTTATATTTTACTTTTTCAAAAATAAGGTCAGTATATTTGTAATCAGTAAATATAATATTTAAATATTCAAATACCTAACAGTAGGTAAGTCTCTTATACTAGATGTCATGTCTTGCGCATCAGGACAATATTTTTCAACGAGCTGCAGAATGTCCCATAATTCTTTTTTAGGTCCAAGTAATCCCTGAAATCCAAGTACCCAATTGATCATTTAAGTGCCAGTTCACGTGTACGCATAGAAACCTCTAGTGGTTTACCTTTTTCGGTCGTAAACCGTGCCTCAGTACATGCTCTAATACGATGAAAAAGTGCTGGAGTGGCATATGATCTGAGTCGAGCATTCGTCCGTGTTTGAGAGATGTTTCAATTAACTCCTTTACGATTAATTTTGAAATGTTTACAAGATTGCTCCTCTCTATTATCACCGGATCCCGTGCTGTAAAAGGAACATGATACGTCTCATCTTCAATGAATCTGAACTTAACTCAACGATAATTAAATAACTTTTAAATCTTGTTTGGAGAATAATTTTAATGAATTGCTGGCGCATATTTATATATTTCGTTTCATTTAATACACAACAGTTGTAATGTTAAAGTACCAATTTATATATTCTTCAAATGAACGGTGAAACATCGTACAAATAATGAAATACACTTTTTTTTTGTTTACAAGGTAAATAAGCTAGGTGTATTTGATTTATCAGAGAAGTTAAAAAAGCTTCTAAAGCACAAGTACAAAAGCTCTTAGATATTTCGCGTTCACAGGTAAAATTAAAGTACACAAAGATAAATTAAGTTTTATCATTCATTCGTACTGTATATTCATATACGTAGCTGTATCATTTCATTCAGAATTTAAGAAATAGTTTTATTTTTTTATTAGCGTACATTTGCTATTAAGCGTAACAGTGACGTTGTACAAATAAAAGAATAATTAAAATAATAAATGTTTAAATAAGCGACGAAATTTATCATTGTGCGTAAGCGTACTGAAAATAATTCGTGCAGTAGCTATGTAAATATTTATTTAAAAGTTACATAAACTTATGAAATTAATAATATGTAAATCATGTATATAGATATAAAACTCATAATATATTGATATAATTGTATTTAATATATTCATAAAACTGACTATACTATTTTTTCGAAATCATTATAAATATTAGAATTCATAAAACTTAAAAAAATAATAAAACTGTGTGTGCTCTGTAGATTACATAAGAGAAGTAGAATTTCATCGAAATTCAGTGCGCGGCAAGGACTCTTGTGCTTAAAATTTATACGCACAAGAGATTTTTTTCATATGTAATAAGTAATATATGTACTTAGTACATACATATAAAAATATTTGTTCATAGATTACACATGCACGTATAGTGTATGAAAAAAAAAAAACACTATACAACTACATAGATAGGAAGTAAAGTGTTCGGCTTTTCATAATTGCCATTTCAATACAATTGAAGTTGGTTACTTATAAAAAATTCTACTTCAAAAATGTTTCGACATTAAGATTGGTATATTTTATACTTAGTATATTATAATATAACAATAAGAATCCTATTAATTTTCCAAGTACTTTTTAACTAACATTACTATTCATGTTATCTTTTAAAAGTTGTAATTAATTCTTCGAAAATCAAGTAATTAATTTGCTTTTACAATGATTCAATTAGTTTGAAGAGAATGTAATATAGAACAATAGTAGAATTGTTATCAATCCAGCTTATTAAGTGCAAATAATACAAACACAAGCTAGAGACGTGCTGCATGTGCGATGGGCTTGATGGAAGTATGTCACAAAATTCAGATGTATCGGGACGGTTTGTGTGAGACAGAGGTGGTATACCACTAAGGGTCATGGGAGGTGACGGCGAATGTTGCATCGAATCCTGCATCGAAAATTCGACATCCTGCAGCTCTTTTAGGCAGAGCCACTCTCCGTCGACCGACACGCGAAAATTGCACAGGTAGATGGTGTCCTGCGCACCAGCCATGTCCTGCTCGATCATGACGGCTCCGTGATGATGATCTCCCGGAGGCCACAATTTTAAACTCGATTGCGATTCTTGCCGCATAGAAAATGAAGCCAAATCGACCGCCCTTTAAAATTCCTCACTATTCCAATCACTCGCTAACGCCTTAAAGATATTCTTCTGACGTTACTCCAAAGGGTCACGTGACCTTTGATTATCGATCGGTTCGAATTGTGACGTAATTTTCTTTTCACTTAAAACAGAAAGCGATGTAATTTCCAAATCTGATCAGATTAACAATCGTAATAAGTAAATGTTTCTTCTTTCAATCTTCAGATTAATTTCTACTAATTTCACTCGGCTACTCTAAAGTTAAAAATTAGTAGTTGCTTGCAACCGTCTTCAGGTGCACTTTTTATGATGTTGTTTCTTTTGGTAAACTTTCGTTGATCTTTCGTGCTTGCAGGGTCATTCAAATAAAAAATAATTGGCTTTGTCAATAATTGATTGCGAGTGACTTCGTTTTTTCACGACGAACAGAAATACACACAGTTTCACAGAGGAGTGTATGCGCGTTTATTACGATGGCACACAACGCTAACTTCGTGATAATTCCTTATTCACATGGTTTCAGATTGCAGCACGATTTTTTTCACAGCAAAAGTTGGATAAACTGTGCAGTTTGGGACGTTAGAGACGCGTTTTGTCGAGACAAATATTCTGCTTAGAAATGGCGAGAACCGGCGGACGCTAATATTGATTCTCGCGCCGACACAGCTTCTACCTACGACAATCAATATCTTGGAGGTGGAATTGTCCTGACAGACACAGTGCTGCCACCTTGATCACCAAGCAGTGTTTAAGTAAAAAGGGTTGTTTAGCATTAGGGGGTAAATGATGATTTGTTTAGTATTATAAATTTTTAGTTTTCATGAAAGGATAAGTAAAAATG
The DNA here is from genome assembly GCA_022817305.1 of Leptoteleia sp. ZL-2020. NCBI lineage: Eukaryota > Metazoa > Arthropoda > Insecta > Hymenoptera > Scelionidae > Leptoteleia > Leptoteleia sp. ZL-2020. The sequence continues at coordinate 8,284 of JABFPN010001419.1, read as the reverse complement.
AACAGTTTAAGAAACTTACCTTGTGTTAAAAAGACACTATTTTTGGCTGGATAAAAATAACCAACAATATAAAATTATATTGTATTATAAAAATTATTTTTTGTATTTCATAATAAATAATAATTGTCCAAATTCTATTATACGATAGAATTAAACTATTTTTTTATATCGTAGAATTTTCAGATTGGAGCATTTAGTACTTCTGTTTGTTGTAGAAGCAGGAAATTTTAAGATATATTTAACTCTAACGACAATACAATTGAACGTTATTTATAAAAATTCACTACTAGGGCACCCCTTGCAGAACCAAGGATGTTATCTTTCGGGTACTAGTTAAAAATATTATAAATATTAAATTTTTTTTGTCGCAATCATTAAAATTTAACAACACATGTTCTTCTACCAGAATTAATAATATAATTTGATTATCATTTACAATTTTTCCAATAAAGTGGACAATAGTATTTGTGGCAACTAGGGACGAGTGATAGCGATTTTCACCGAGTGTGAACAGTTTACCGCACGAGCGAAATGATAATCGCACGAGTAGATAATCTCATTTGTTCCATCCCGAGTGGAAAATTCCAGTTTCTTTTCTATTGCAATTTAGTTATAACATAAAATATAACGTGCAAAAAAAATTAGTAATTAAAGGATATTATTTCATGTATCCTTTTTTGTACTACATATTATGAAATTATATTCACTTTTTGGTAAACTATTTCGATGTCAATAATCCACCTATATTTTGTTTTGAAAATGTAAGCAGATAATTGTGCTTGCATTCGTGCAGAAAGGTATTAACCTCCTTCAAAATGAGCAAAGAATCAAACTTTAATCAAAAGGAAAGTGAAAAATAGTAGTAGTTATACGGGCTATGCATAATTCAAATTTAAAGCGAATATTTTGATTCAACAATTCAGCTCATGAGATATCAATATTGATTTATTTATTTCCTTGTAATAAATTTTATAAAAAGTTAACTAATAAGATTAAATGTAAACATTAAAATAAATTTACACGATTTTCAGCTTTTTATTTGCCAACAAAGATTAAAATAATATATTAAGTGTTAATTATTATAGAATAATAAGAAATTGCATAAAATTTATTAAAATTATATATTTATGCTTGTTGCAGAAAAAATGTGTGAGTTAATGAATATAAAATATTAAAATTACAATTTGACGATGTAACAGTCTTAATAGCAACTCAAATTTCGCGGTAAATTGTGTAGAAAAGTTCTGAATTATCGACATCAGTGCCGTGCATAGAAATGCTTTGATTTATTTTTTATATACACAATGCAACGCTTACTCTAGAAATTTAAATAAAGTTTTCCATATTTAACTCCAATTACTTTTACAATTAATTTTATTATTTTATTAAATAAAATTATAATTAATTTTATTTCTAATATAGTACTTTATAATTGATAAATATACAAAACTACATTTAATGAAACGTTAAAAAATCATTCTAAAATATTCATCTCATATAAAATAATCTACAATCTACTTGATTGTTATGTACAACTTTTAAATCAAAAAGTTTTAAGCTATACATTTTCTATTTAAAAAATGATATACTAGAATTTTTCATTTAAACGAAATTCTTTACAAATTTGCATAAATACAGCTTTGTTGATAAAATTGTATACATAATTTGCAGAATATCGCTTGAAAATATCTAACCTTTATTTCCTTGAAATAATTAACAAAAATATTAACTCTTTAATAAATTAATTCTGTTAAGTAATATTTGTTTCGTTTTCTTTTTTATAATTCGATATATAATGTGAAAAGAATTACAATTTATTAATTAATTTTTAACTAAATTGAAATAAAAATTCAATAACTACCTATTGCATAAAATGCTCAATTCGCATGTTTATTTATTGATATTAACTTTGCGTTTAAAACCTCGAAGCATGACAATATTATTCTAATTTCACAATTTCATTAATTGATATCTACTACATAACAAAACACTAAAATTTTAATGAGAATGTACAATTAACAAATTAAGTTTAATCTAACTGGCTCACTTAATTAATTGCTTAATTTAAATTAAAAATTTTTTACTAAATAATTAAGTTAATTTATTTTTAATTGTACTTTTGTTTTTAACAAATTATGATAGATACATGTATTCTATATTATTAGTAACAATTAACATAAAATTTCATTAACATGTAAAATATAAATTTAGAAGTGTAGGGTCCATTCAACTAAAATACGGATCTGGGAATTAGAGAAAGACAGAAGCGTATAGACAAAAGTTGCACTCACGTCTCGGATTCCACCAAGCATCCAATTTCCTGGGTCGTGAAACCACCAGGTCGGGCCATTTATCCTCTCGTATAGAATACGTGGACGGAGAACGAGATACATTTTTCTCATTTTCGTCGGACACAGACGTACCGGTAAAAGATTTTTCAGAAGGAGATACTGGCAAACTGTCGCTTAATTCCGTAGACATTATCTCGCACACAAAGAACAACAGCACAACAATAACGCACTCATCTAAGCCCTATATTTTATTAAAATCACAACTTCCTTTGTAAATTACGCCGTAAAGTACTCGTCAAACACATTGGTGTAAAAATATTGAGATGCAACGTACCTTCTTTTAGAATATACGCTGCGCGGCACTTGTCACACGTAATCGACTGAAGATTCGATTTCACTCTTCGACTGTTAGCTTCGATAGAAGTCGAATTTACAACTCCGACGTGTATAACAGGTTGTCTATACTAAGGCAATTTTCGATCTATAAAATATTACCGACATGTCCGTGCATAATAATTTATTGATATTTTTTTTTTCGTCTACATTGTTTAACCAAGAAGAAAACTAATAATTGTAATTTAACTGAAATGAATAATTTAATGATTTATATTTAAATAAAATTGACTTCATAAATTTATTACTGTTATTATTTATGAGATGATTGTTTTATAACTATATGAAATGGAATGTTTTAAAATAGAATTAAAAAAAGTTTATTCGTTTTTATATTTTGTTATGTTATTACTAAACTTGTGGTAGAATAAGTATAATAGTCAAGATGGTAAAAGCAATCAATGTGATACGATTAGAAAACTTTTATTACAGAAAAAATTAAGTTAACGTGCTCATATATATGTATAGATTTTCACAAGAAACTTTAAGAATAAAAAAGATTATAGTAAAAATCTGATAAAAAAGAGTTTCTAACTTTTTGCTAATACGACCAGGATTCATTATTACAACACAGAGTTAATTTGAAGCTTAAACCAAGTTTTTCACATAGAAAAAAATTCTAAACTTGTTTTAATTTTCGTAGAAAGAAGAGGACAATTGCATTAAAATTTAATTTGGCATCATGAAACAAAATCAAGAACCAGACTTGCAAAACTGGACTTTGTGTTGATTAAACCTCGATTTCATTTCGTCACACTTGCCAAACTTGTCAATTTTTCCACTTTAGTATGAAATATATGATATATAATATAATTTTATTATTTTACGTAAAATATTCACATAATTAACAAAGTTGACATATTTACTAAACAAGGCAATAGTCAAGATTTTAATATTTTAAGGGACTCTCCAAACTTTTATTAATCTTTATAATTTTTTTACTTTTTAATAATAAAACAGTATAATGTTTTCTTATAAAAAATGAACCAATTCACAGAAAAAAATATAAAAATTCTTTATAAACGTAGTTATTTTCCAGTTGCCTTCCAATATTAATAACTTTTTGTGAACTCGTGTTCTACTAGATTGAAAGAAAACCTGGAGGGATATTTTACTTCTTTCGATCAAAAGATTAAATTAAAATTTGTTTTATCTGATATGAGAATCAAATTAAAATAAAATTAATCTTAACTTTGTATTACTTCAGTTTTAAAAGAAAATAAAGATAAAGACTAATAAACAATTTTCATAGAATTTCTAAAATTTACTGATAAATGAACGAGAGGGGTTCATGTATTGTAGCCCAATGCCCGAGTAATAGTTACATGTAAAAAAAGTGAATAAGTTAATTTTCTCATAACAATTAGAAATCAAACCGCGGAATACAATTTACAGACATATTTATGATAAAATATGAAAGATATACCAAAATAATACTGAAGAATAAAAAACACTAAAATACTAAAATAAATTATTATTCCAATAAATTTTTAGGAACAAGTACTTTATTTTGGCAATTCTTCCATATTTTATTGTAAGTATGTTCATAAATTGTCTGGGGTTCGCCTCCTATTCATTACAGCAATATTAACTCATTCATTCTTCTGTATATACTGTGGCTCCGATAATCAAAGGTTGTCGAGGAGATTACTCGAGAACAACAACCACATTGCCCCAACAATAATTCGTATGATTCCGGCAGTATATCAATTCTCTTAAATTGACTCCAGTCTTATAATTACTAAAAAATTAATCCAAATAGACTTTCTATTAGTTTTATTTAAATATCCCATTAGATTAACTCGAATCAAATACTAATTACGTTTATAACTTTTATTTTATGTCCATAGATATAGGAAATTTTGCAAACAAGAAATAGGCATTAACGGTACCTTTTCGTCACCATTTAGTTCAATACACGTCTAAAATCAATTTTTAAAAATCCGGGTACATCTCTTTAATCCTTATCGCTGAAACTTGGTGGATTTATCAAAACTTGTATCCAATACCTGCGTGCGCAGGATTGGGGATCATGACTACCCTTGGTGTACGAGCTGTCTAAAGTTTCGTCAAAGTTCCGCGCGCCGTTGACCAGTGCGTGCGTTTCCGCTGCTTCCTACCACCGTACTTCCACATTTTAAATCATTTGATTATGACTTGATACCCCCGTTTTAATAATTTGACAACCGTGCACAAAAATTGATATTATTTTTCTTCGCGACCGAAAAGTACATTGTTAGCTTGCAATCATGTATGGCATGCTCCTGCAGAGTGTACAACATTTTGTACAGGTTTGTTATTAATTCGAAAGACAGACGCTCTTTTGTATTCTTTTAGAGTTTGTCTGCTTCCTTAGATATACTATTTATAATGTATTCGAATGACGTTAATAACAAGTAACCCAATCGGTCAACCATATGAGACAGTCGCATATATTTTAGAATTATTTATAATTCATAAACTGCTTGACTTATTAAGTTATATCCTTTCTTTAAAAATACAATCAGAATTCCTATTGATGTGTCCCGACAATTATAAATAATCAAAGAATATTTTTCAAATAATACGTTTCATTGAAGATTAAAAAAATCATTGTAATCGGTTCAAAATCGGTCGAAATACAATCAAATATTTTAATCACGTAACATATTAATTTACAGTTTAAATTTTTTATTGGCATAATTTAATGTTTAGTTTTCTTTATTGATGGTTGCATAGAATATCTTTGAGCTGAAAAATTCAGTTTGAAGTTGTTTCACCTCATTTTTACTGATATTTACAAACTTTATTAATATATGTAATTAATGCATGTAATAATTTGTTAATTTAGTTGCTTTAGTATTAGTAGCGTAAACAGTATAAATATGAATAAAGTATATATTGTTAATATCTATTATGAAGAAGTGTGACTGACTACATTTCTGTTTTCTGAATATTTATTAGAACGGACTTTTTCGTAATATTATTATTTAAATTATAAATCAACAATTTTTTTAGTGTATAATTGTGAAATTTTAAATTCAAAATTTTAAAATAGAATAATTATAATTAAATTCCATTTAACAGAATTTGACACAAGTTTTTACAGAACTTTGACCATAAGCAGTACCTTCGATACATTAATGCAGTATTTAATGAAATTTAAGGCAAAAGATAAAGGCAAAGAAAAATGTTAGAACTTATCAAAAAGTTCCATGTATAAATATTACATATTTATTTTGTATATTATTTATAATATGAGAAATTAAATTAACCGATTCTAAATGAAAAATTATTTACTGCAAATATATGGCACAACATTAATAACTCTGTGTATCAATTATTTCATTAAAATGTATTCTAGAAGTACATTAAATATATTTCGATAGGAATGATTTAAATATTCAGCATCCGAGCTTTCAGTAAAAGTACAAAATAACTTTTAATAAGTGTGTAATATTTATTGATATGTTGAATAATGTAAAATAATTTTAACACAGAAAAACAACAAAATTCAGAGCATAAGTTTCTTTCAAACTTATTTATCTCAGCATGAATGGATTAAACTCAAAATTTAAGCTATATCCTATTTTGGTTTATAAAAAAAATTGCAATCAACAATCTCTTGTAAACTTATTTTAATTAAAATAAAATCACTTTTTAATAAAATTATTTGTATTGTTTTCTCAATTAAATAAAATAAATATTTATAATTAAAATTTCTTGTGCGTGCACTCAAGAAATGTTTTCACGTGTGCTTTAATACCTTATAATTAAAAGTATTGTCCTACCCAATAAAAGAAATATATATACACAAAACTATGAATCATTTAATTGATAAGGTCGAATAAAATTCATTACGTCAATTAAATCCGTCAATATAATTTAAAATCATTCGTCCATGTAAGCAAAAATACATTAATGTATTTCTTTAAAAAATTACTTTAATTATTTGATATTGAATATAATACATTTTCATATTTTCTGTATTACTCCAGCAGAGTTATAATTCATACAGCATAAATCAAACTAAAGTTGAACATAAGTTTCAAACGTAAAAGCTGTACAAAAATAATATACACTGAAAACTTTATATATACATTTATAATAAAAGCACTTTCTTTTGTTATATTCAAATAAAAAACAATTAAAATTTATAAAAACATACAAGATTTATATGTTTATACATAGGATTCTTCTGACGTGACAATAAAATAAACAATAATAAGTATACTAAAGTACATGACCTGAAGGGTTGACCTGTATACATGTAGAATACGAACTGCGTATTTATAAGAATGTGATGCAGTTTTAAATATTAGAAATAAATAAATGTTATATATTACATCTCATTTAAAAGAAATGATAAGAAAATATTAACGTAAAATGTAATGCATTTTCTGTCAGTTTATATCAGTTACGTGACCTGGATTAGGTTAGTGGACCAGAAGTATTAAAGATTCTATTTATATGACTATAAAAACAACGTTCTTTGAAATTTAGCTAAAATGATACTATAAAACCATTCACTATTAGAATGCATTTCATTGGTTTTATGAATGAAAAGTTATAGGACAGAAAAACAAAATTAAATATCAAAATTCAGAAGCTATTGATTTTTAATAAAATTGAATTGCATTTACACTGATCTTATCAACAATTTATTAAAAAAAATAAAGTTAAACGTTGTTGCATTTCTAAAAGTGATTTGTCAACTAAATTTTCATTAAAGAAAAGAAGTTGAAATCAATTGTTTGATATTCACGAGGTGCACGCAGTTAATTGAAGATTGATCGAATGTATGAGATTAGTGTTACATTATGCAAATTATATTCGAATTAATCTTTGTTTGTTCACTTTAGGGTGTAAGCAAACTGACAGGATATTCGTATGAATACATATTAAGCGAAATTTTGCTTAAACAACGTTTGAAATGAATGCTAGATATAATAAAATTTAAATTAAAAGATATTTATAGTATCATTACAAATTAATTTATAAAATGATATTACAATGATTAGTCAGAATAATTATTACAAAGAAAAACTTTTTTCCAGAAAATGAAACTCATTTTTATCCATATTTCCGAAGAAATAAATTATTATGAATTTTTTCTATTTTATCGGATTAATTTGGAAATTTATGTGATTTTCAGATAGAATGTAAATACCCAAGTAGAAATTTATTCGGGCATACCACGATATTGTGTAGGGCCTTTTAGGGCAACCGAATTTCGGGGTAAATGTTTAGAGCCTTTTATGGCCCCTTACAAGATGCCATCACAATTTTATATTTGATAATATAATTAAAGGCCCTGTTAGGGTCAGTAAAAGGTTTGCCTTTAAAGGATATATAGTAATTTGCCCTTCAGTAACCTTTCATGGCCGATATTAATGTAACCCGTAAAGGTAAATCGAATACGGCCCTTAAAAGGGCCCTACCAGAACATCGATGCGACATTTGGACATGAATTTATATTTCAGGCCCTTTTGGGGCTCTTAAAAGGTTCACCTTTAAGGGCTATAAATAACTAACCCAACAATAACCTTTAAAGGTCGATATTAAGTTAACCCATAAAGGTAAATCGAATACGGCCCTTAAAAGGGCCCTACCAGAACATC
>JABFPN010001418.1:0-29541 GCA_022817305.1 Leptoteleia sp. ZL-2020 | reverse complement strand
TTTAAATATTTATTTAAAATATATAACAAATATAAGTAATATTTGTAAATGTTACGTACATTTATCATATACGTGTAAGGTTGTAAAATAATTATCAAATTGTTAAGATAATTAATAAATCAAATTCATTTACTATATGTTTTATTATGTTACTTCAAGAGAAAATAATTTCAAATATTTTACATATATTTCTTGCATTTTTTTTTTAAATATTTACTTAATCATCTATTAACAACTAGATTATCTGTCTAGTTTTTAAGTATAATTGTACACAACTTGATCTTATGATGTCTCTGTTGCAGACGATCATGTGCAACAGAGACAGCTCTAGTGATTTCGAACGAACGCCGCCGAAGATACTCGAATATGATTGCACACGTATACTACTACATAGAAAACGTCCCACGGCCCACGGCTCATTGGCATCACTGGTTTGGAGTGGCCGGCACGCCTGCCTTATATACTATCGGCGGAGGAGACTGCGTACGTGCCGGCGCGCTGATTGGCCGAGCGCCGAGTGGTGTGACGCGCTGCCGCGTTGATACGGCGAGCGCGCTGATTGGTTCGGACGCGGACTCAATTCAAAAATTATGACGTCATAAAAAAACTCGTGCAGTGAAATAAAAAAACGTTTGTTTGTTCATGAAAATGAAGAAAATTGAGTTTAGATCTGTTATTAAAGATTTTCATATAAAAGGCTTAACAGCAAAGGAAATAAAAAATGAGTTGGATTTAGTTCACGGCACATCTGCTCCTTTACTTGCAACAATTTATAACTGGTTAAATGAATTTAAACGTGGTCGTACATCAACAAATGATGAACCACGCTCAGGACGTCCTGTAGAGGTGACTACGCCTGCTATTATTGTAATAATTTTATTGAGAGAATCCCAATATATATTTCTAGAAAAATCATTACAATATGGTGGATATATTTTGAAATAACAATAATCATCTGCAACATCAAATGCACTTTTCATTTATTCCTCTACTTATCTTTACAGATTATGCTACCTTACTATAAAGTACAACTTCATTTTCCATTATATTGTATATTCTATTCGCAACATTAAGGTTATTTTAAGTATAAAATAAGCAATAGAGCTTATAAATAGGTAATTAGCAATGACTTCGGTATTTGTCTACTCGTTAGTATTCCGTATAAGTGGCGGGAATGAACGGTTATCGATTGGAAAAGAAAAATTACAAAAGCATATGAGTTCACACATTGATCAATTCTATGACTGTGGCATTGTCGCTGATTCAATAACATTAGGCGATATTCCGTCGGTCAGTCATCGTTTCACGAAACGACGAGTGAGAAACGGCTTCAACCAAATGTCAGGACGTACCAAATTTCATCCTAATTTTACGTCGCTTCATTCCCGCCTCATCACCACATGAAACCTGCCCAACAATTATATTTAAGTACTCGAACGAAAATACTAATGATTCGCATACAGCAAAATGACGTTTCTAGTCGTTTAGTCCACTCTTATTAACTCTTTTTTTTAAATATTTTTGTTTAATAATTTTCTTGCACGCGCATGCTCGCAAAAGGATAATTTGGGCAGGCGGGCCGAATGTATAAACAAAAGAAGAAAGTAATCCAATCTCGCACACACTCTTTTTATATTCATATGTATACTTTGTATATATATTTATTTATATGTATTTATATATATCGTATTTGTATAAGTGTATTTGGCGACAGATAAGCAAAATAATAACGTCGCAGGTAAACTTTAAATGGGCTCGCACGTCAAATATACAAATCTATATGCCTTGTACAAGTATCGTCATAGTTGTATCATTAAGTACCTCGGTAATCGCAGTTATCCGTTATAGTAATCGATAATAATATAGGCAAACTTTTGTCTGTTTGTTTTTCCTTTTCCCATTAGCATTGTACTTAGCGTTTATTTAAAATAGTAGCGTTGTTACTTTTATATAATGGAGTCAATAAAGTTTGGAAAAGAAAAAAATTGATTTAACTTCCTTTATAGCAACATGGAGGGAATCCACTAACAACTCTTATAGAATTCATTTTGCGCACACTTTGCACACACGCGCATACCTATAAACAAATATAAAAAACGCCCTCTTCTTTTTTATGCGAATACAACTTTTGCTTCGACCAGCAGCTCGTTTACATTTTTTTCTACTTGATCCATCAGCTAACTTTGGATTTAAGAATTTGGAAATGCGAACGCCGGAATGTGAGGATTCCCCTTCGGTTTCGAAATTCGAGCGAGACTATATTATTGTTATTTTGTTCTATACAAAGTCGGCGAACGAATGTATCCACGGAGTCAAAGTAAGAGCTCTCTTACACCTTGCTCCTTTTACACAGTAATGGCCATAAAAAACATCGAGACGCCATATCGTCGCAGCGTTACAATTTCTATTATTCAACTTGGTTTATTGCGTTTCGTTCACTTATCCTCGTGTGATAAGATCGACGAATTTATAAGACGTTAACTACAATTTTTATCGTTTGTGATAAATTCTCCCTAAGGATAATCGAATAAGAGCGATGCGAATTACGACATTGACCTGTTAAAAAAATCTAAATAATATTCTTAGATTGGAATTTAGTACCAGAGACCTACCTAGGTTTCTAGGTAGTTTTAGAAATCTACTTAGTTTTTTAGCTGGAAAAGTTTTTTTTTCCGGATAAGAAATTGGCTAGAAACCTAGGTAAGATTCTAAAACTATTTAGGAATCCTGCTAGAAAAACTAGCTAGGAAACTAGACAGGGTCCAAAAATTACCTAGGTTTATAAACGGCTTAAGTTTATACCTTAGAATTTAAATAGTCTCCGGTGCCAAATTTCTACCCAAGATCCTAGTTAAGAAACCAGTTAGAAAACTAGGCAGGATCCTAAAATTATCTGGGAAACTAGCTAAGAAACTAACTAGTCTTCGGTACCAAATTCCTTTTTAGGATTGTAGCTAGATTATTTTAACAGGTATAAACCTTGATTGTTGTTTTAAAAAGCGTCCACGCCATCTACGCCGAGGGCGGACGACACTTCTCACGGTAACGATAAGCCGGTTTGCAGAATATCTCACGAAGACGCCAACGTCATCGATCAATTATTATAATTACAATCAGTCTTGACATTTGGAATAGTTCATGTTTCGTCATTGGTAGCGTTTGTTATATAAACTCTCGTAGATCGTCTGGAATGTTTAAGTATGAAATTAACTGGGGAAAGATTAATCGAACGTTGGCGAGGATTTAGACTTGAGTGATTATTACACACATCGATGAGCTTGAAGAAATGAGTTAATTTTAAGCGAATACAAAAACTGTTTTGATCTCGGGACCTCTACTCTAAAACGTTGGCGTCCCAGAAGCAATTCTTATAACCGTTAATTGTGAGGAAATTAAATCACTACCGTAAGTCCCTAACTTTATGGTATAATGTAATACAGTGCAATCTATGATTAATACTCAGTTTATTCACTTTACTTTGTCGTTTGCTAGTACGTCGAAAGCATTGAAATATGGATGGACATGCTTGAATCAAAGCAAAAAATATTTATACAAAATCGTTTCGAATGTATAAATTCCTTAAATGAGTTTAAAATAACGGTTCTAATTTGGATAGAGAGGGGATAGCGTTGTAACATTGAAGAACTATTTTATGTGCGTCTCATTGACATTAATAATGGACGAAGATACAAAACAAATTTTCATATGGTGCAACACTGTTTTTAAAGACATTTCAGTTTATATGAATTATTTCTACATGTGTTTTGGTTAAATTTAATGTTAACATTTTTCAAAATCTAGCTAGCAAATTATTTAGGATTTCAGTCATTAACTCGTAATAACTAAACAGTTTCTTAATTGAAGAATCATGGTGATCAAGTACGAGTTTTAAAATTGCTTGATATTTTTTTAAATATATTATTAAATAAATAAAGTATTAAATACTTTTAGAAAAAGACAAAGTTTCGGATTATTTATTTAAACTCCTGTTCGATTAATATGTTTTTGTTTCCATTTTAACAAATAATAAAATTTAACAATGCTAAGGAAAACAAAGAAATTAAATTTCTCTTTTGGGAAGTGGCGAATTCGTTCAAAGTTCATCTAAACACACATACAAATTCTAAAAATATGAAATATCTTTCCCTGATCCATCCAAGTTAAAATTCCTAATTTGAAATAACATGTGACATAAGAGAAGGTCGGTTAAGATGTAGCTGCGTTGTTTCAAAATAAATACGCGACTGCTACGACACATTGCTATACTTCGTACCATTACATTTACGTTTAAAAAAGAAGAAACAGATTTTACACGTAGAAGAATATTACTGTACATCTTTGAAGATTGTTAAGCTAAAAAACTCTACGGATGAATATTTTTCCACGTGTATCGAACTCGCAAAGAGTCCTCCCCTCACGCCAATCCAAGACATTTATTTACTTATTATCATTTAGCGCAATATGTATAATAATTACGTTATTTATACATCTACAAATCCAGCGAGTCCCCGATAAAAAGCGCACTTTCCGTACAGTCAGATTGACAAGAAGCCTGCATTAAACTGTATGCAATATAATTAATGATTGATACTACTGATGGCTGTAGGATATGCTTCGAATTTTATCGAGGACCTGTTCATTGTTCGTCCTTACGATTACGTTTAAGATTAGCATGCGAAAATACTACGAAGTATCCTCATCAAGTGAAGCTTGGACGGCTTTGATCAAATTAGGATCTCCTCGAGGGACGCAAATTTTAGGAGGGATGCGGAAAAAACAAGGCGCAAATAATTCATTTTGCTGTTTGTGCCAATCCGAACGTCGAATTCGATCATTGAGTTTGTTTATTAAGCGAACTTTAGCGATCGTAACAACGGAACGGCAATGTTCATCGGCATGGATTAGGACAATATTTTTGTCATTTTTTTCAATAAGACCTTTTATTATTTTTTTTTGCATTTTTACTCTTTTTTTTATGGAAAAGGTACCTTTATGATACATGAAGCGGACGTGCATTTTTATTTACATGTAGATACCACTGACTAATGTGTCGATTTCATGTGCACTAGGAAAAGAAGAAGAAAGAAGAAGAATAAGAAAAGAAAGCTTAAAATATCAACGAAGTCAAAATGAAGACTTTTCATTCTTAACACGAATGAAGCTTCGAAACAACGTCGAAGACTGCTTCGACCACAACAACTAGTAATAATCAATGGATAACAAGATAAATAAAAGAAAGTGATAACAATAATGTGCAACGCAATTCTCACATTTTCCTCAATGTTTCTGTAATTGACTAGCGGTGTATATTTTTTTTTCTTTTATATTCATTTATATATTATTATTTTCTTCATCTTTTATTTGAATATTACAGTTGCGGTGCGATTAATGATTGGATTTTGTTTATTTAGGATCTGCCGAAGGCATCGGTTATAATGAGCATTGACAATTGTCTAATTAATTGGAATATTTTGCGACTCACTGCCCCGATCAAAATGTCCGATTAGACGATGAGATAGATGATTGTTTATAGAGCAGCCGAATTTGGTTTTTTGAACGGGACAAAGTAAATCTTGGCTGCAGCGTTTCTCCCTTTTCCCTTATTTATGGCGATAAGTTACGCATTAGGTTCTGTTATTGTATTGTAAGTTTATCAATATTTAAGTGCTTATCCTTAGCACTGGACGAAGTTTGAAGTCTTAGCCAATAGTCGAGGAATTGTTATTAGTGGATAAGCACGAAACCATAGTTTCAGTAGCGTTGTTGGAACTCATGGTGCCATCGATTGAAATCGATGTGGAATATCACGATGGATCCATTTGCCAATCCAGCCAGTAAAAACCTATAATATAAGTATTTCATTAGCAAATACTTAACGATATGTAATTGCAAATCGAAAAGAGTTACGGCAGAAAATCGTTTTACTTTTACAGACAATTAAACAAATAAATCATAATATAAAATAATTCATTTACCTTTGATCGTGAGAAAGTGCCAGGGATCGTACACTGCTCTCGCAAGCTGGAAAAGCATAAAGCAGTGCGAGATTGAAAGTTCTCCATACTTCAACGATACCTTTGTCACCACCAGTCATTAAGTACTCTCCATCTCGACTCAGCAGTAAGCTCTGTAAATAAAACAATATTCATTATATATAAATACTTTCATTAGTGTAACGAGTTAGATTTCAAATAATTGTTAATTACCTGCAAATTATCATTGTGAGATTCATGACGTAGACGTTTTCCATTAATTGTAAATGCAGCAATGTGTCCCTTTTCATAATTGGCTACAATAACTCCCTCGCGGGACATTGCTATATTTTCTGGAGATCTGAAACCAGCTGGAGCCTCGAGGGATCTTAAAAGATCCCCAAAGGTTGTATGCACTAATACTGGACCACCTGTAAAAAATAAATTATTTATTTTACTTTTAAAAACCTTTTATTAGTGTTTTTCTGTGTCCTTCCAAATGAAAACAATAATATTGTTTAATTTTCTTTTATAAGTACAATCATATAACCAATTTAAATTCAACAATTTTCCTATTATAGATATAAATGAAAACTGTATTACCGACTGTAGAACTAGGATAATATTACCAACAGCAATTACTGTGTAAATGCTACTACCATCTATGTTTAAAATAATTGCGTGTAGATTTCGTATCATGAAAACCACATAAATGCACTGTTATTAGATACAGAAATAAAATATGATTAGGTGGTCTTGGATGAAATGAAATGCAATTATATTACTATTTTTCCAAGACCAATTTTCTATTGATATTTAAAGTCTTCATAAGATGATTTTTAATTAATAAAAGACTTATTAAAAAGAAAACGTACACTTAGATCCTGAAACAACGAGCCCCAATTCAGCGGAAATGACTACCGCAGTGACAGATTGTTCATGGCCTGTAAGAGTGGCTCGTGGAGCAGGAGCTTCACCTTCCCCAACTATTGTTTGTGTTCTGGCATTCCAGTGCCATAATAACACTGTACAGTCGGTACTTCCAGATGCGATGTAACAGTCAGATGTAATATTGCACTCACTGCGTGACAAACAAGTCACGACTCCATAATGACCGAATATTATTTGTACAATTTTAGCTGCAAAACAACAGAACCATTATTTAATTATCATTAGCATATAAATTAAAGTGAAATATTATCAAGAGTATTATATTGTTCAGTAGTATTGCTTATAAAATGGATTTGTAAATGAAAATGGTAAAACTTACCAGTCTCAGTAGAAAACACTCGGAAACTATTGTCCCAGAATCCGCAGGCAACCAAAAATCGGCTATCCACGGTGGTCACGAAGCAATTGCTCCTTATTTTCAACTTCTGACTGAAATTGTCACCCAGATGACGACGAAGGGCGGGGTTTGAGCTATTTGCACTTTGAGCTAGATAAAGAAATTTTTATAATTACAATTACCAAGTTAATAACTTTATACTGAAATAAAAGTTAGGTAAATTATACTATTCTTAAAATTAAATTACATAGTATGAATATAATTTTCGTATAAAAATGTATGAAATAAAAATTTCATATTAATATTTACATAAAATAGGATCCATAGACAAGGGCTGATTTACAGCTTGTGCTTGAGGAGTATCAGCGTAACTTGGCGATTGTACAGATGCTAGAAAATATATAAATAATTTAGAAGTGCTTATACTAAGACAACAGTTAGGGTCAAATATATTATAATATATCAAATATAACAAAGTTTATATATTATAAAAGTGGTTATAAGATAAACAAACATTTTTATTGTATTGGACCATGTAAACTTGTACAATTCTCAACTAAACTTTATGTTTAATAATTTTATTGATTTTTAATAATAATATATAATAAATTTACCAGCATAATTCGTGTTCCAGCGATTAACAGCGAATTGTTGGCCGGTTGTGACAGTGACAACGGACGGCAAATGCAATTGTGGGTAAGTGTTGGCCGATATGTGACAAATTGGCGAATTCGACGGAAACTTCAAGGTCATGCAAACGTCATCCGGAATACTGGAGAACATCATTGGAGACTAAAATAGGAAAAAAAACAAGCAATTACTACGCATGTAAACGTAACACAAAATTATAACTAATCTACCTTATTATTCTATAATAGAATGAAATGTGTTTGTTGTTGTTTACGTACCAATCCACTTACCAAGTGCATCGCCGAGCTTCGTGGAGGGTGCGGTTCCATCAAAAGCTGAGAGGGTGTCTGTCCAAAATTACGAATCTGGTTTTCTATAGCCTCTCTCATGACGGGATCGGTGATTGAATCGAGGTCCACACTTCCTTCATATGTTAGATAGTAAAAGACATTCGTCGCGCGTACTGCTTCTGGTCCTGTTAATCATATGAAATTACTGTTATTTATGTTCTTACATTGTTATGTTATGATGAGTTGTAATACGTTTTTACTTGTTTATTTATTTTTATCGTTTTCAATAACTTCTTATTCTTTTTAATAAGTTATAGATTATGTTTTAGAAATTATTAATATTTTGAAATATTTATAAAAGAATATTGTTAGCAGATTATTTTTTTAGTATTCCCCAAAGAGTTTGTAACGTTTTCAATGACTTCAGCTTGACAAATTGAAAAGTTATATTTCCTTTATCATTTATTAACAGTTTTATACTTTTCTTATAAAGGTTAATTTATAATTTCTTTTAAATCATAGTTCAGCACCAACATTTGAAAGTTTCTAAAAGTTTTTCATAACACATTTTGAACAATATTAAGAGTCCAAGAGTTTTACAGTGATTATTTAAAAAAGTCTAAATGTCTTTGCTTATTATGCGCAATATAAGGAAATTCCGAAGACGCTCTATTTCCGATGGTCCTTTCATCCTCCTGAAACAGTATCGCGTTACGTTCGGCAGCGAGAAAGTGGCGAGGGAGTTGCATTGTCGCGCATGTGACTAATTGGTGTGGACCGGTAGCACGTGCGAGGGAAGAAGGCCTAACTAAAAACTAATTCCTTCCATACTCCTGCATCTTCGGAGAAGCGCCGGATATAGAGGCGCCACTACCAATTACCATCGGCGTGACTTTAATTTAACACGAGTTCTGTCTCTACGTGGAAGTGCTATCGTTAGGGCTATTACTGGTCGTGCGAGCAAAACAAAAGCTTATTTCATTTTAATAATCAATGAACACTCATGGACTCATTTTTAATGGTTCTTCAATCGTTCTAATCAAGTATTACCAATTTTCTACATTTATTTTTTAATTACTATTAGATTTGGTATAATCAAATTTATTTTGCTTGGATAATACTGATCACTAGGTCTGGCAAGTAATCACTAGGCTGAAACAGTAAACTTGTTCAAACATCAAGCTGTTAATATTAATTATCAATATTTAATTTAATACAATCATAATTACTAATAACATTTGTCATTAATTCATATTTAACTGAGTTGAATTTTAAATTTAATTTTAACCAGTAATTACAATTATATCAAATTAAGTACTGATAATTAATTTGAATTGTTTGTACACTTGAGCCATTCGAACTTTTGACAGGATTACTAATGACATTGAGCTTTATTATTATATTTATCTGTGTTTTGTTAAGTGTTTTCTTTTGTATTGCCAGTTCAGCAACGTGATTGGTATTTGAACTTTTAACAATAGACTGTATCTTACCTTTTTGCTTATATCCAAATATAAGGTCGATCCATTGGTGAAGCTGGCAAGACACAAATTCGGACTCGAGGGCCTGCGGGGAACAATATTATTTATTATCTTTATTGAATGCATACATGATATATTAATGAACTGCGCGGTTCGAACGAGTAATTACCATGCGATTAATGCGAATAAATTCTTCGGGGGATGACGCCCACGGCGGCAGTTCGACGTCATCAACGGGCCCGCCATCTTCCCGACGACCAAGTCGATAGCGGTTAGTGTTTACTAACATTTCCGGAAGAAAAAAGAATTCGGGGATGAGTTCCTGCAAAAGGACAATATACAATAATAAAACATTTTTATTCTTTGCATAAGTGTTAACTACATTTGATATAACTATATTTTATCTATTATAAATTTATATTTTTAGTATATTATTTATAATAAATTGGTTCAATTCGAGAGAAGAAAAAATTTTTATTAGATATGAACAAAATCTGAGAGAAGTAATTTTATCTTTTCATACCCAATAAGATCTGAAAAGTATTAAAATCCAATTCCTTCAGATTCGTCAAATATAATAAAAATTTCATGAATTATTATAAAAATAGAAGATGAAATAAAAAAAGACCTTGACATCAGAAGTGTCTCTTTGGCAATTCTTCCATGATAAAGCTATCGATGAGAATAGTCTATTGGGATGGTCAAATTTGCCCCCTTGGAGAGCCAAAAACATTGTCGTCATAGGTTCCTAAAAAGAAAAAAAAAAGAGTTATCGTTATGTTTCAATTTGGGAACATAAATGAGATAATCGATGACGTTTGATCTACTGTTTGGTTTGAAACAAAAAGGTGTCGTCATAACTATCTCAAGTGTGTAGGGTGCTTTAAAGTTTCAAGTAGCCTGAGTGGAACGGCGAGTGTTTAAAAGGGACTCGAGAGGTTACGCCTGTTTAAAAGGCCACTCAGAAGCACTTTGTAAGAGGCACTTTCCTGTCGGATCACACCGAGTCCTTTCATCACCAGTCAGCCATTCGTTTCGCTAATAGATTTCGATGACATTTTGGCAGCCACGCCACACTCTTTACCGTGGCATATTATTCCACTTTATTATTCCAATGCTTTTATTATTTTCAATATCACGTGTACAAATTTTTATATATAACGTAAAAATAATTAAATATTTGGAAAGATATTGGCTATTATAATATGAAATTTAAAAGTTTAAATATTGCTTATTAAAACACACAAGATATTTTTTTGCTTCAATGTTTTTCTACTAATTCTTAATTATACAAAATGTCGTAAGTATGATATTTTATAATTATTATAACTTTTACTTTGGACGAGGATTCGCTCAATCTCAACTGTGATTGAGTGTTTTGACGATTGGGTGATGAAGCTATTTTCAAGTTCGCGGTATAACGCAGTAATGGGAAACAAATGTATTTATAAAGACAGGAGACAAGCATCGTCGACTTGAGGGCGTTCTTACGCCCCCAAATTAGTGCAAACGTGCATCTAAAATGTGCTGTGCAGATTTATGATCTGTTAAATGTTTGGGAGTTCAAAAAATGTCTTCCACTCGGGTGTTAATAGTCGAACGAAATTTGTTGATTGCTAATTGGGTAAGAAGAAGAGAATTAGCCATTGAGTTTGTCTTAATGGATTCATCAAATAAAGAAAACTTCACATATATTTAAAAAAATCTGGTTTTAATTATAGTCCGGTTATTATTAAGAACATATGGAGTTAATATTTTTTTGTTGAAACTACTTATACTTTTTATGTAAAATTTATTTATTGCTGAATATTAAATTATTTTTAAAGTGGACTAATTTTTTAAGTTTAGCAATTAGCATTATTTTAAATTGAATTGAATCAAAATTGAATGTAACTAGTATATAAATTAACTTTTTTGATCGTTCAGTTAAAACAGCTGAAATATCAGTTAAAACAAATGAATAAGATCACATTTTTCTCTCAATTTTTTTCAAACCAGATGCATTCAAACATAATAGAAGTCTCGTGTAACATTTTTGTAAAAGTGCACTCAATTTTTGGTCCGTCAAGGATGCCATCATTTTCTCCACACTTTTTCCCCCCTACTCTCCACTGTCATTCCCAAACGAGCGGGACATATTTCTCTATTACAATACAATTTCTCTTGGCCGTCATATTCACCTAAATAACACTTACCACTCGTATAAGCCAATTAAGTACAAAAGCAGCGGTTGAGTAATGAGTTCCATAATGGAAACGTGGAATGCTGTCGTGCATCCAGGTCTCGAAGCGTTCCTCGAAGAAGTCCCTCCTGCTCGGATTGAGTGCTCCGATTGGCTGTAACAGAAACAGTGTAATTCAATATAGCCGTTCTTTGCGGCACCGCTGGATACGATTATGGCCACTTGCCTTGGACAAATCGCGGTAATTGCTCGGCAGGCTGAGGTCCAATTCCTTGGATTCGTAGTTCGTCAACACCCAGGGGAACACCGGGTACTGATTCAGGTCATTGTAAGTCCGGCCTGAAAATGAAAAGGTCGATCGTTTGGTGAACGGTTTCGAACTCGGTAACAACGGTCCTAGTTAAATAATACCATTAGTTTATGAAGCGAATTGCTTTCTCGCTAGAAGCCTTACGGCCGAGTTGTCGCGAACACATGTCGCGATTGCGCATAAAGAAATTAAACGATATCACGGGATCGGTTAGAGTGGAAACATATGCTCAGCCGTATCCGAGTAATAAACGTCGAGCTGGAGGTATAAATATTAATGAAGCATTAAATATGATACCAGAAGTATTCGTGGAATATATTTCGGTGTTACGGAATCGCCTGTCGCTTGATAACGCGCGCATTACATTGTTCCAATATTTTGATTGGCCGGTGCCTGTGACCATTCTGTCCATTAAATGGTAAATTTAATGCCGGCCACTGTGGGAGATTTGAACGCTATTTTCTCGAATCGAAATGAAGCTTGCGGGCAAAGTCGTCTACCAGGATTTTATAAACGGGTAGAATTATGTGTAAGATGTAATTGGAGAAATTTTAACAAGTAATTTTGGAGAGATTGGAGTAAAATATATGAACATGTCTGATTGAAACGTTAACTATCCTATTTATTTCTATTTATTGCAAATAGAATGTTTTTGTGTAGAGCAACTTTTTCCTTAGTTATTTTTTAAATATAATACAGGTAAAAAAATTGTATATATATGCCATATGTGTTCATTTATAGAGACATATATAATTCTACATATGTAGTATATATGGCTCCAGTTATGTGACATATATGACTCCATATACATGGCTTACACGACTCTATATATGTAGGAATATATTGCATATATGATTTCATACATGTTGAATATGTAGTTCCATACATGGCTCCATAAATGCCATATACATGGTGCATATATAAAACTTTTTATGGTTAAATATTAAATTAAACAATTTATTTACGTGTTGAAAACTATCTAAAAGTAGTAACCAAATAAATTCAGATGTCCGTAAGGTGACATTATTTTGTGCGCAAATTGTATTTAATTTTCTGTCATCTGTTCGTTTCTCGGGCAAAAGAAAAAGTGGGAAGAAGAAAAAAAAAAAGGAGTCAACGGGGGAGACGCGTGGTCTATTTTTGAGAAAAGTGCGCCGAGAGTGTAACTCAATGGATCTCGCAGTCGTCCGCTTAGTACGGGCATAACTCAAAGCGTGACGGCTAATCGCTCCTGAAATTGTCACCCCGAGGACTCACTTTCGCTAGGCGGCCTGCGTGTATCCCATCCACTCCCATCCAAGATACATTAGTGACGGCAGCTCGAGGCGGCGTCCCCTCATCTAATTTCTTTACTCGTCGCTAATTAAAGCGCGTCAACGGACCTGTCATTCATTACACGAGTCGGACGCTCCGGCTCCAGCTTTGCGTCAAAGAAGTTTCCCGCGATTATTCAAACTATTACTTTCAATAAACATTTAAATTCTTGTCCTTTAATATGTTAATGTTTTGAATGTTAATTGAAAACCCTGTAGAGATGTTTTATTTATCAGAGCATGGAAAATCTTTTAACCAGAATTAATTATCGGAGAGTTTGGTTTGTCGAAAATTGGACATTTAACGTACATATGTCGAATATATTTGGGTATATTTAAATACTCGAACGGTTTGAACATTTGATAAATATTTCATACGTATTAAGTACGAAAAATATACATGAAAATACTGTAAATATATAAACCTCGCAGCGATAATTCATTTAATAATCCAGTAGGAGGCGCTGATGACAGGTTTCTCGCAAGAGAAGTGTCTCGTGGAGTGTATATACACGTAGAGAAAAGATTAATAAAAATTACTGCCATTGTTGATAAACTGGTAGCATGCTTGCAGAAACTGGAAAATTACTATCAAAAAGTTTTACTAACTTATAGTAATTTTTCAGGTTCTGCCGGTATACAACCATTTGCCAATAATGTCAGTAAATTTTATTAACAATTCATTAAGAACAATTTAACGGTTTACATTATTCAACCGTTTAGGTCTTACATGCCCACGATCAACAACGGTGTGGTTAACATCATCCGACCGCATTAATCGTACGTGTTTATATTTTCTTTCGTGTACTTTTCGCTTTTACTTACACGACCGTACATGTTTTTTGAATCCCCGCATAAGCCCACAAGACGTTTCAATTTTTCTCAAGGCGTCGTGACGTTACGGTGACATTTATATGGCCTAAAAATACACCCGAACGCAAACACATTAATAAGAGTACAATTGAGGAAGATCATAAACGACACGGCAATTTGAAACGGACGCGATAAAAGAAGCCCGAAGAAAGCGGCGGCGCGATGTTTAGAGTAAGCTTGGCGATTTGGTCGCTGTGAAAGCTTGTACGCTGTCAGTAACTCGTTATAAATGTTAGCAGCAACGAAAACGGCGAACACATTCTTAACTCGGCCTTTCTTCTTCTCGACGAGCAACCAACTGCAAACACGAGTTCTAACCACGCGAGTGTGATCTTTTATATTAATCGTTCGCCCTGGTGGTCCACGTGTTTGCGCATCCCGCGCAGAAAAGTAGTGCCACGTTCGTTTAATGAAACAGCCCGACCGGCTCTCGCGTTCCCGGTATTTCAAATTACAATTTCGGGACGACGTTAAATTAATCGATAGACGAAAGGGGTCTCGCGTTTGCTCAATTTATCGATCATGAACCGGGCATTGTTTCGGGTTAATTGTTTTTATTATTTATTGGGAATCTTTAATTCTTTTTAATAATTTTATATAGAAGGGAAATAGAGTTTATATTACTTTTATGTAGATTATTTAGTAAAATGAAAGAGTTGAATGGAATATTGTACTATAAATTCAACCAAAAATTTTAATATATCACACAAAAGATGTTATTACGTTGGTATATTAATAACATAAAACACCATAAACGATATCCTTCCAATGTCAGAAAGTATAGCAATTTTTAATATAACGGTTTTTTTCAGTGTACCATTAAAAAAGTTATTCACAAGTTATACGTAAATTAGTAATTTGTTAGGTTTTATTAAATTTTTCATTGCTACTAACACATGTTAGCAATTTTTATTAGATCTTTCCTCTCTTTGTAATTAAAGAGGAAAATTAATTTAAATAGAATCTCTTTATATAATAACAGAAGCCTTTCTATATATGTATACAGAAAATAATTGTAGCCTTCATTCTAAAACTACACTTCTTATATAAAAGTACTTTTGCAATCAATATATAATCTTGCTTTCTTTCGTTTTAGATAATAATATTTAGTATTAAACTTTATGAACTTTCACTAAAGTATAAACATTTCAACAGTGCACGTTTTACTAGCTTAAAATAGTAATCTGATAATTATTTGAAATTTTCCCAAGTACACGCAATACGCTTTATCAACGCATTAACAGTTTTTATTCGATCCTCTCTCTCCGAGCATATGCAAGTCTTTTTTATGAAATGTGAAATGCAGTACTGTGAAATGAATAATTCAAATTTTTCTTATGAAAAGCAGCGCTCATTAAAGACCAATTAGCGTTGGAAACCTTTCCGGTTGTCATTCAAAGTGTAGACGAAAAAAAAAAAAGAGAGAAAAAAACCGAAAATTAGTCTTAGAGGTGATTTGTTTGGTCGTTCAAATGATTTATTCGTTAAATGGTTTATTAGTCAAGTTCAAATTTCAATATTGAAAAAAGCTGTTATCTCGGTAAAATGAAGATTCGTGTTTGTGTCCCGAAGGTATTGCCCGTCGCAGTTTATCTTGACCTATAGCGAGATCCTGAACAATAATTCATTGCCGCGTAGAATCGACGCAGATACGATCAAAGATGAATGCAAGGATCTGTTAGCAGCTGCATCGGGTATCTTACGACCTTGTGCGGTGGTTAGGAAGGAAAAGGACGGGCAAGGTATACGGGTACGGGGCGCGGGGGGGGGGGGGGGGGGACGTGTCGTGCAAATGTTCCAAAAGTCGGAATACATTTCATTCGGGTGAAGCGGCGAGATAGCCGTGGTTTCAAATTACTATTTTTGTAGCGGGCTTGTTCCCCGCGTTATCGGTAACAGATCTTCGCCAAATCTACGAAAAACACGACGAAAAACCTGGTAGAGTTCGTATTCCCTCAAATAAAGTGTTTGAAACTAAGTTTGGAAATAAAATTTTATACTTTTCATATCAAATTATTATCTTCAGTCTAATCGTTTTTTTTGTTTTCATCTCTATTTTTTTTTATTAAAGTCTAGTTATTTTCCAAAGAATGTGTACCATATAAATAAATTTGATATGAATACAAAGAGTTATTAATTTTGTTTACATTTCATATTCTTATTTCAGTTTCCTTATTAAATCCCACTTGTTTTGTAATTTATTTATAACAAGTTATACCAATTTAGAACAATTATCTAAGCTTTTTTTCATGACTTTTTATCAGAATTATTTCAACTTAAAAAACATTATGTGTTGTTATTGCAAAATTGTTTTTTTTCTTTTCAATTACTAGTTGGGAAAACAAGTTCAAATGTGTCAGCAATGTACGAACAATTTAAATTCACTTATGGCATCAAATAAGTATTTGTAAACAATACAATTGTACACAATTTTTTCTAGCCCAATCCATATTGGAGCAGGGTGGAGCATTATATCCCGAGTTATCATATTTACATCCGATTTATTGTCATTAATTCTTAATAAAGCAATATCACGAAGAAAATAAGTGCAGGAGAAAAACGGTCGTGAGCAGCGACGCGGACCGGTTTATCGTGCTCGCTTACCTCTTCGTCTTCTTCTCGTAGCCACGGCCCTGCCGGAGGCTATTTATTTGCGCAATTAATATATAACGCTCGTAAATAGCGCGCGGCCCTTCCAGCCATGCGCTTCGCTACGAAAATTCAAATAATTATATATTCTCATTGATCACTGTCATTAAAATAAGAATCCGGAAGAGCGCCGCGTATTTGTAGGATGATTTTCTACGAAAATCAGATTGCAATTGATAATAATGAGAATAATGATAATCGAGAAGAATTCAATTATAAATTAAGACTGTACGTATGTATTCATACATATTTAGCCTTCTTTTTTCTAAACTATAATAACATTGGTCATCGACTTGGAGATGAATTATTAGATGAATTTTCTGCCAAAAATGTTTTGCAAAATGTTCATAGAAGAACAAACGGGGCGTGAAGTTAACTGTGCTTCGTGGCTTCTGTTGCCTTATCCCAGGGAATTTCAATTCCCTGGCAGTCGTTGGTTACTTGCGCTCTTTCTCGTGATTTGGTAGGAAAGTAAAAAGGGAAGCTGATATATTAAACCGAGAAGAAACAAAGGCGCGCCGCGCGTTCCCCGTTGCGAGCGCGGCCCGAAAAGACCCCGGGGGGAGGATTACCGCGGATGGAGCCGACCGGATAGGGATTACTCGCCTAGGGTTGGTACCGAACAGAGGCTTGATTGAGAACATCCCTAATGCGCCGAGACAGACTCCATTCGCCCGTGCACGACGACCCATAAAAAGCCCGAATTTCCGTCTAATGTTTTCGCTTCGCGAAACTAACATCCCAGAGTCAGTCTGCCTCTGCGGAATATATTGGCGATTCAAATCGATACTGACAGCGCCCCTGGTGGCGACTTTTATACCTACTCCAAAAAGCCGAAAATGTATCATTACATTAATTATGTATACAACGTTTATTAATTATCATTATAATCAATGAATAATATTATAAAACAATAAAAGCAACGAGAATATATAAGTTCTAATGAAACTGAACGGATGAAACAAATTGAAAAGATGGAATGAAACAACATTTGTTTTTACAATATATGTAACTCTTTTTTTTGTGCCCTCATAAATGTAAGCAAATAATATTTTTCATTGATTTTATTCATTATGATATTCTTCAAAGAAACTTTAGGAAGCGATATTTAAACTGGTAAAAGATGTATCATCAAAAATGATCCCAACAGAATAGTGATAGCGATCTAACCAAGGAAATCTGAATTGAAAATAATAAGACGGCACGATTACACATAATTATATTAATCCAATAAGTAATACTCACCGGCAATCGTGTTCAAAAACATCAAGTACTCGAAATTCGATATTTCCCTGCGTTGCCACTTTTGCGTCATGTTCGAGTTCCTCATGAGCTGTCTGGGCGACATCATCGAGGCTCGCCTGCAACAATCAAATTGATGAACGTTGTACAAAGGCAATTAAATGAATGGCGGCGTCTAATTAAACGCTTTAACGTTCATGAAATGAATTCGTAGATGCGGAAGGTGCGAGGGATTTGTAGTTTGTAGAGCAATTATGATGACAGGCTGTTTTAATCTCAAGACGAGCATTATATCAAGATCATACTCGCACCGTTCCTTTGCAGTCGCGTCGTAAATTTTCACGTCACGGCTTTATGAATTACAAAGATCTCAGAATTAGGATTTATATGCAACATTTTAATGGGCGGACTGTGATGTTGAAGGAAGACGGCCGGCCGGAAACATAAATACGCGTAATTCGTAGGCTATGAAAGCAGATCGGGCTAATGGTGATTGGATTTGCAATTTGGAATTGCAATTTGGAATTACAATCGTGTGCCGGTATCATTTGTACGAGTGCAAATATATTTTAACGTTGCTTTACTTCATTTTAGCTTTTCGCCCGACGCGTTTTTCCACGGCGAAAACTGTTTGGATGTAATGACCAAAACTTTGTTTCTTTTTTGGCTAACCAAAATTTTTAGTTGAAATAACCAAATATGTTTGAAAAAATATGTTTTTTAGTTAGTGTAACTAAAATAATTGCCATTGACACAGAAAATTTGGTTTTTTTAACTAAATGCTGTACTATTTTTCTCAGTGTGAAAAGAAAAACATCAAATTGAAGAAACAGCGTCACCAACAATATTGCTTTCGATGGCACGAAAAGATTATACTGACGGTAAGACAGTATTATTTGCAATTGTACTTAAGTAGGCAAAAAACTTGACATAAAGGAATAATACTCCAGGTGATATTTTTTCCCCATGGCATCCAGGTGGAAATCCAAAAAACCTCTTTAAACAGTTTAACATTAAAACGTTAGGGAAATTCTTGAATTCCAAAATGAAACTCCCAATTAACAGTGTACCGAACAGAACTTCTCCCTACAATTAAACAATTTGAAACAAGCTCATAACTATTTCCAACTGGAATATCCATCTGAATGCCATACATGGTTTATCCTCGGGACTTCCCCTCACAAACAACAACGCGCGATAAACCAAAAACCGAGGGGCAGCACCGGCGGGAGCGGTATGAATTTGAAAATCGCTGCAAATTCGCGTTACAATAAAGCATAACGCATGCGTCCCGGGAGAAGCGGAATGGCGAAAAAGGAGTAGGAAGAAAGTGAGGTGGATGTGTCGTCCCGCTGGTTTTGTTGGGCAGAAATCTCCCTCAGATCAGACATCGGACGCGGCGCTCTGATATTTATGGTCGGCGTATCTTCTCCCGGGCCCTTTCTCTTCTTCCTTTCTTGTTCCTCTCTTTCATCCTTAACGTTTAATGAATGGTCCGGAGAAACGCGGGGACCGCGGACCTGTGTTCTTCGCCGCCGCGCCCGTTCGAAGAATAAACGTCCTTCTGCTGGCCAGGGGGGGTGGGGTGGTCGAGCGAGAGATACGACGGACAAAGAAACGCTCCGAGAAAGTCGCGACCGTGCCTCGGCCGGTGTAAAGTCGGCCGCCTGTCGCACCGATAATCGCCGGCTTACCTGGTCTGCGGAATCCCGTACTTGATGCCCACGCCGACCCGCGGGAGCGCCTTGATCACCTTCTTCACCGTCGCTTGGTCCGCGAACGCGAACAGGATGGACGCTGAATGGGCAGACAAAGGAAAAGAAAAAAAGTGTCATTAGTAAATTTGCTATTTTTGGGCGTTGCACCTTTTTCGTCGCATCGACGGAATTGGAATGAAAATTGGACCTCGGACTTGAACCTTTTTAGGGGCGAAAAAAAAGTAAAAAAAGAACGTCGCCCTTTAAGTTATTATAGTCATTGAAAGGTGTTTTAAATGATCCCGATTTATAGACAAGAATAATGAGTTCTATATCCTTCCTCCCTTCTTTCTTACTTTTTTGCAAATTTGAATTAATGTGTTAATAGAATTTCGTTAGAGAGAATGTTATGGATGAAGATGAGATTCAATTATAACATTTTGGAATAAAGCTTTTTAATAATAATTGGGTTTCTTTTTTTATATTTTGCACGTTGAAAAAGATTTATTCTTCGAGTACATGATTCAATTCCAATTTCGGGATGAGACGAAAAATGAATTTAAAAATATTACAAATTTTGTTTGTTATTTTTTTTCCTTATATCTAGATATTAGGTTGATTATTTATGCAACACCGTATGTGATTGACCTGTACAAC
The DNA here is from genome assembly GCA_022817305.1 of Leptoteleia sp. ZL-2020. Classification (NCBI taxonomy): domain Eukaryota; kingdom Metazoa; phylum Arthropoda; class Insecta; order Hymenoptera; family Scelionidae; genus Leptoteleia; species Leptoteleia sp. ZL-2020. The sequence goes on along the minus strand of JABFPN010001418.1, from coordinate 8,957 downwards.
CTTAAAAAGCAATTTGTGACGCACGGAATCAAATATCTGTCCTGGTCCTAGAATATTTATACCTCATATAAATGTTAGCTGAAGAATCAAACGTCTTCGAAACAAACTTTATTTTGTTTTGTTTTGTGTTCATAAATGTGTACTTAAAAGAATAAAAACGATAACAAGAATTGTTATTTAAACCAATCTTGTTTGTGTTTTTAACGCGATAAATATTTCATTTTTCAGTACCATTTCATTCAAAATAAAATTTATTTTTACAACACATATTATGAATATCAAACTAACATTCTAAAGTGTATATCTAGAAACCTATTCTCTAGACGATTAAATCAAGTTTAATCATTAAACTATTTCTTTGTCTTTGATTTTACCTTGGAAACGAAAAAAGATAGAGAAATAAACACTATGTCCAACATTGTCCAACAATGTTGATTCTATCCCATTATTTTTTCCCATGCAATTTAATGATTAAACCTAGTTTAATCGTTCAAAGAATAGGTCTCCAGGTATACATATTAAACAACCATGATTAACCTATAAATTAAAACTGAAATAAAAACTTTTAATGTTACTTAAACGCAGAAGCCACGCGTACACTGTTCCATTCGAAAACGCGGCGAAGGCACTCTAATGAATTTCAATCATTAAACCCCCGAGCAGTTAAAATGAAACCCCTTTTGGAACTCGGGACAACTTATGGTTGTGTTGTAAAACAAATCCAAAACCATTAAGGACGTATGGGAAAATGTAAGATGGCGTGCGAGGGAGCTGTAACCGTGCAAGCGAGCCGGCACGATAAATTAAATACGAAACGCTTCGGTATAATATGTATAAGATACGATGTATAATCTACCTCATTTTCTCATGAGTCAACGGAACACGGAGATAAGGTTACAGTCAGTCTGCCGCTAAATTTGCGCGCCTCGCCGAAACTCCGTATCAGATTAGGATCTCGTGACTCGTGAGCATCGCAAATTTATTCCAACGGCCGGAGAAATAATCATTCGGGATGGGAACCGAAGGAGCCAGGTATACAAGTGACTCGGTAACGAGTCACTTCTGCTATTTGTCCGATTCCGGTGGAATTAAAAGCGAGTGCGAGCGAGAGGGTAAAGAAATTGTCACGGGGCATTCCAGCGCGTCACCGTGGCCCGAGAACGTTAATGTCTTGTAAATATATCACGGATCAATGTTCCGGGGCTATTTTTGAGATAAATTTTCAAATTATGCTGATAGCTTCCCGGAACGAACACGTGTTTTTCATCGATCGAAGAAAAGGGAAGTGGGTTTTGATCGAGGAGAATTGTAATGGCAATCAAACTGAAATGTGATAACGAAGGAATTTATTATGGAAATATGAATTTGGCGAGTCCGAGAAAGGACAGTTTTTCGTCGGGGAAATTAATTTTGATTATAATGATGGGTCTATTATAGTGTTGGATTTTACTTCTTTTATTCGTCAAGTTTTTGACTTTATAAACAGAAGTGTAAACAATGACGATTATTGATGACATTAAAAAATGGAATGGAAATTAATTTTGTACGTTATTCCCATGAAAAATTTTCATATAGCCTGCATATAGGGCAACCTATATAATGTTTTTGTCATGGGTTACTCTCTATAAAGTTGTGACTAATAGTATCAAATTTTAAGTCTATAAACTGAGAAAAAGAATTCAGGAAAAGTTAATATGTTATAATAAACCTTGAAAAATGATATTAAAGCTTAATGTTCCAGAACCTTAATGTACACATACACTCACAAAACTGTCTATTTAAGAGTAGTAGAATATTCTTATATTAAATAGGATTTCCATTCATTATATGGACAAAACGAAATTCTATTTATAATAAGACATAAATAATAATGCCGAAACAATACTGAGACGATGACAGCTCAACTAGGCTTATATATTTACAAATAGACATATTCTTATAATTAACAGAAATCTCATTAGTATTATCTGAGATAAGACATATCATAAAATTAATTTCCTTTAATTATATAAACTTAAATTTATTGTATACTAACTGAATATGTTTATTTTTAATTGATTTTCTATTAATTTTAATAGGAAATTTTTCTTTGTACAGTTTTCTTAAAGTAAGTATATTTTTTTTCTGAGTGTATGTATACAATATATAAAAAGTTACTTTTTGAATTTTAGAAGGTCTTCGAACCTTCTAAAAACAATTCTAACTTGCAAACTCTCAAATTTGTAATCGTCATTATCAATGCAATTACTTTAACTTTATTGTTCCAAGACTTTTAAATCAAATGGAATGCAGTACCATACTTTGGAGAGAAACTTGGCGGATTAGAAAATGGAAACAAGTTCTTGATTCCAAAATGGTAAAGAGTCGCGCACTCGAATTTCGATTGGCAAAACGTCGCGGGGTTTATACGCTGGCCAAATGAATGTTTTGAGGTGGTGCCAGGTGTATTGTGAGCAACGAGACAAATAAATCGATGCCATAAAAAGGCATAGCTCAACGCAGGACAGATATTTATGGCGTAAAAACAAAGCAACACCTCGCGGCGAGCTCAGAATTCCGCCGTCCACCACGGGCTTAGATCAACGTCTCGTGTGAACCGCTCGCAAGAAAGCGAACGCCCAAGAATGCCTGGACGTCCGGGGCTACTTACTTCGACTCGCGAGGAATATTTCGATCGCCACGTTCTGCAGCAGGTATCGCCGCGAAAATATCGCGCGAACCTCCGAAAAGTACCATTTTCCATGTAGGTGGTCGCAGTACTTCAACACCTGTAACATAAAAAAGTTATTCCCATTACTTTCTGCCTCGTTTTTTTATCAGTTTCAAGTTTTCTTTTTACAAACATTTGTATTAATAAAATTGGGTGTAGTTTTCATAACTCTTCTGATACGTGAACTAACTTTTTTTGAACCGGTGCTAATGTAATTAATTTTTTTTTCTAAAATAACATTATTTTTATGGGACTGAGGAATAAAACGATTTCAGAATACAAAATTCCAACTAACTTTATTTTCTTTTAAACTTAAAAAGTGTATAAAGGGTTTTTAACAAAATAAAAATAATAACAAAAAGGTTGTTATTTTATGTTTTTTTCTTCCGTTTTAGGAAACAAGTTTTAATTTTTTGATTTAAAAGAAAATAAATTTCATTTCATTAAAATTTAGTTCATTTTCAAATTCAAATTTTTTTACTTTGTAATATACTTAATAATATAAGATATATTTTTTTTTTAATTATGAGAGTTGTATCTTTTTCAAAATAGATAGGCGAGTATCAATTTAACAAGGTAATGTAAATTATGCAAACTTCTCAAGTTGCGGTGTGCAGTTATTAGAAATGAAGATATGAAAGCAGACATAATCACACGGATTTCACCAGTCCTTATCTCCTAATACAGACGTCACTTTTCTAGCCATAAATTACGGTATAGTGGTAGCTTTGACTTTTCATCTTTTATGTAAATTTGTCTAATGAATGTGTGTTTCTGAATTATGCATTGATCGTTCGTTCATCGGAAAAATCATAAAAGAAATTGTTATAATAAATAAAATTTGTCAGTCTGAAAAAATGGATAGTTTTTAACACAAAAATTTTATAATTATCCTTATAATTCAATAAGCAAGTAGTTATCAGATTGAAAGTTCATTACTGAAAACATATTAATAAACAAGATTTATTTTTCAGACAGTTATTTAATTGGTTTTCAATGTTGTAATATGAATAATTTAAAATACAGAAAAAAGTGTTTAACATATTTTTAAACTGTCTTAACGATTTTTCAAACATTATTTCAACATTCTTATGATAATATACATTTATATTTTTAATATAAACTTATAAAAATACAAGTTTGTTATAGAACATAAGAGATTAATATCGTTTATGATACTTGATAGTTTCATTTTTATCAGATTTAACCTGGATTGAATGCGGACGGGTTGAGAAGAAATTAATTTCTTTTCTAAGCACTAAAGTAACGAATAAAAGAAAATGAACGCTAAATAAGGATATTAAATATCATGATATCTTAAAGACGATGTTAACATAACATCTTATCGATATCGGGCGTAGCTAATTGCACTTATAACCATACACTGAGAAAAATATGACAACAAAAATTACTGTTTTTAACTGTGTTTCAGATGTATATCCATCTTTCAGTAAAAATTACTGTTTTTAAAAGCAAAGAAACTAGTTTTAAATGTTATATTGATAAATAAAACAGAAAATTTACCCGTTAAAAAACAGTAATTTTTACTGAAAGACAAAACTGAAGTCGTCGAATATACATCTGAAGCAGTTAAAACTAGTACTTTTTTCTATCATATTTTTCTCAGTGTACATAACATTTTTTTTCAGTTCATCCGATTTGCATCGGTCACATCCTGAAACGCGTCGTAATTCGCACAATTCTGTCCCCACCCCCCCTCAATTTATTTGCGCAAAAGTCGGCGGGCGCAGGGAAAAAAGCCATATAAATTTGACTCGAAATCTGCATAAATTGTTTCGCTGGATGGAGCAGCCGTAAAAGAGACATAGCTCGTTTTTAGTCGTCTGGGAGTTTCTGGCCGAAGGAGTTAGTGGCGTATGTCCGGGGGCACGATTTAAGGACGCAGGAAGGCATCCTGGATGCGACGAGGTGTGATGTGATATAGCGAGTACCAAAGCTTGCTTTCAAGATGGCCGACAGGTGGGAGGAGCCTTCGGCCGAGTCCAGGATCGATCTCAGGACTTGCGGACTTGCGCGCCACGTTCGCCGAGGAGGGACAAACGGCGACGCAAAGGGTTCGGCAGGGGAGGCCCGCGTAATGGGAGAAGACACCACCGGTCGCCGCTTTCGAGGGAAATCCTAATTTAACACCCCCTCCTCCCTCTCCCCTTCTTTCTCTCCGCGTCCTTTATAACGAGGATCGCTATTTTTGCGACTTTTAATGAGAATCTATTACGCGGCCACCGGCAACTTAGTTATTCCGGCCAAATCGAATTGTCCTTCCGATATCTCCGGGATGGTCGCGAGAAACAATGGGCTCTGGGAACGAATGGATAATGAAGATGTTATGAAACTGAGGAACGGAGCGTTTTTGCTAGGAACGAGCAGACATATATCAAAATATTTTGAAGAATATCGCAATAAAAATAAGTAGGAGTAAACAATAATATTATTTGTTTTCATTTGAAAGGGCACGAAGGTGGAATTAAGTACAATGAAAGACAAATTTTGTTTACTAATAATTAGGTCTGTCAATAAGTATAAAAAATAATATCTTATATGGACTAATGCAGGTCTTACTTTCAGGTTACAATGTAAAAACTAATTAAATCCCAGAAAAGAAAAAAAAAAGGAAATTGGGTATTTAAGTTCCACAGTGTCAAAATTTAGCACTCATTTAAAGTTTTCTCTGGGTGATTAACTATTTTTATTGTATGGAATCACAAAAACTTGTATTCTATGTCGAGTATAACAAGCTTCGTATTTACTTTCTGATACAGTATAATAATATTTTATTATGGGAATAAAGCACAAAACGAAACATAAACAATCCTTGTTTTTACATTACATTCCCGTGTCCTTTCACATAAATGGTTTGTTTAATATTATTTGATTTCGACACAATGTTTTTGATCATGTTTACAAAGATTTTTCTAACTTTTGTTATTCGGTACAATTAACCTTTGTAAATTAATATATATTATAAACGTGAGGTATAAATAAATATCCTGACTGAATATTACCACAATATTGCAATTATTAATATTTTCATACAAAAATTACCAGCGACCATTTTCGACATTGAAGCTGATTCCTATCGCGCCCAAAAGGCTGCATAAGATACTACGAGCTGCGACTACCACTCACTAAAGTCTTTGCAAAATTCTTTGAATGGTTTGCGGGCAGTAAAAAATCCACATGGATGCCCTTTTTTGCCGGCAGACCAGTCAGGAATGCTAAATTGTCTCGAAGATGGGGTAAAATAATACAACAAAGTGGCGGATATTTTACTGGTCACCATGGTACACCTTTTATTCTATTTGGGTATAAAAAAGGGGACCCGTAAAACCATCCCAGACTACCTAGTAATATATTCCCTCCGCTCGCAAACCGTGATATCCTTCTGATAATAATTTAATTAATCGTCCAAATTTATGTACTCAAATTGGCAAACTGACGAGGAACCATTCGGTATAAAAATGCCCGATAAGCGCGCAATATTACTGTAATATTGTTGGAGTATTTCTATAACATTTTTATAATATTAATATTTTAATAATATTACATGCCCTACTTTAAACAATATTTATTATTACATTGTAACATTTTTTATATATGCTACAAAATATTGTTAAATATGTAACATAAATTTGACTTAAAATGATCATTAGAAGATCACAAAATGAGACTATATATGATCAAATACTGATCATGTTTAGATCACTATGTGACCATTATGTGAAAATAAACTTATAAATATCATATCACACAATGATCGCATAGTGATCCAAAAGTGATTAATATTTGATCATATAGAGTTTCATTTTATGGTCTTCCTGTGATCATTTTATTATGTTCCAGTTGTTCTTCATCATGTTTACTTTTACTGGAGATAATATAATTTAATTTTTTATATATATCATTATAATATTACTGATATCAAATATTGATTAAATATTATATTTCATTATTAAAATAACATTATTATATACTAATTTTGAAGACTTTCTTTATCACTGAATGACAGTGACAAGTAAGTATATCAAAAAGGCTTATTATCTGTCAACGAAATAAACGTCAAAGTCATCGGGATATTCTGGATGTTCGGGACACCATTATTCCATCGCGTTATCGCGGCGACAAGATATTAAAAAACAACCTTCTATCCCACTTAATGAAGTAGCGAGGATCTGACGCAGGATAAGCGGTGAGCGGCTGGGGAACTAATGAGAACGGGTCATTGTCGCATGTAGGGCATAAATATGCCGCTTGCGAGAAAGTTGCGCGCATGTGTCGCGAGGATTGGCGCGGCTCACGAGCGATGACATCGAGGTTGACGCGAGCGCGACCGGCGCATGTCAAAACCAAATTACTCGACAACAATAAGCCACTCCAAATCACTTGGGACCATAAAAGCCGCATTGGCGATAGTTAGGGCGATATGTCAATCCCTCGTCTTTTTTGGATGATTCTCGTTTCCAAGGATCGTCAATGCGAACAAGTCAATATTAATTTTTAATTATTCTGGAAGAACTCATTGTTTTTCGTTATTGAAAAGGATAATAAAGTGTTTATTATGAGAGAAATTGACGATTTTAATTTATAATTGTTGGTAAATAAATGATTTTCAACCAATATTGCAAAATATTTCGTATGTGAAAAGGCTTTACAGCCCGAGAGCGAGAAATTGGACGAAAACTACTGCGCCCACTGCCAACTAATTTCTCTTGTCCGAAAAATAGCATCCTTGGTACGTAATAGTATATTACACCCAAGGGAAATTCAAATCCTAACATGTATACGATATTTTTCAGCAAAAGTGAGCAGGAAACACATTTTTTCCGAAACTCCCTATGGAGGAAAATAGTGTTTTCCTCCCCGAGTGACAAAAAGTACTATTTCGTCACACGGGCATGAAAATCCCTATTTTACATCCTCAATTTATACTTAGAACTCAGAAAAAAAGTTAATTCTTATCAATAAATTCACATATCAACTGTTCGACAAATTAATACGCTTTCGTATTAAATTAAATACAAATATAAGCGAAAATGGAAACAAAAAAAAATTTCGTTGATCAACTCGTCGAACATGATGCGCCTAAAAACTCGGATTTGCTCCGCTTATTTTAACCCCAAGGGGAATGATTTCATCGTTACGTCGAGTAATCACGCAGAATCACATTACGAGCGATTTGCTCGGCTGGTTCTCGCGCCGGGCACAATGGACATATATTTGTCTGTGCGTCGGGGGTTGCGCTAACCAACCCTCGCGGCGCGACGCGCATGCCCCGAATAATAAACACCGACGCAGTCGGATAAGGGATTAGTGCATGTCGCAGCATCTTTCATTTGAGCGGCTTTTATGGAGATAGAACACGGTACCGGGGGGCACCAGCGGGGATGTCTGTTTGATTATGATTATACTTTGGCGCGACTTTATTGGAGATAGGGCAGATTTTGTTTGCCGAATTAACAAATAAACATCGAGTGGTTCTAATGGCTTTGCCGATAAGCTACTGTTTGAATTTAATATGAAATTTAGTAAATAACGCGTTATCGAAAGAAAAAAGATAAATAAAGGAATAAATAAAAATTGTAAACAAATATTGTTCTTTAATATGAGGTAGGACATAAAAATGACACAAAATAGAAACTAAAACTATCTATAAAACTTTCAAAATGATCTCATATAAAGAGTATAAAATTATTTTTCTTTTATTTTAAAAAAAATCTATAACTTATCTAATATAAACATCCTTTATATCTCGAAAAAGTTCTTGACTTTCGTCAACATTAAGATATTACAAACGGCGATTCGTCGTGACAATACCAAGGTTCGCCACTTATGTATCCATCCCGTACTATTTCTCAATCTATTACGAGAGTACTTCTGTTTTTTTTCCCCCAATTGCGACAAGGTTTAAGTGATTCACGTCGCTCTATTTGCACTTCAAACAAAGTAGTGGACAATTACCGGCGGTAACTAATGCGTCCTCGGCCACTTGGTTGGCAACGTCCGCGTCGATTTGAGCGTTATAAAGGGTTTAAAGCGTTTCGCTGCTAGCGATTGGTCGGAACGAGTAAATGAGTGGCGCATCATTGGAAGTGCACGGCTGATTTTCGCTGTCGTGTGTCAAGTGGCGCGTCATTAAAGGCTCCCCCCCCCCCCCCCCCCCCCCCCCCCCCCCCCTCTATGCGGCCCCCGATGGTGCCAAACAGATGCTGTCGCATACGTGCGCGCGCAC
>JABFPN010001417.1:0-29541 GCA_022817305.1 Leptoteleia sp. ZL-2020 | reverse complement strand
AGTACGGCCAACGTTATCATCCCAGTACTGTGCCAGTACTGGCAGACAACAGAATCTGTACAGCTGCCAGTACAGGCAGTACGGCCGCCAGTACTGGGCCAGTGCTGGGCCGTATTGTAATTTCCACATGGGTATAGTATTGAAATACTTGAAAAAAATAATTAAGGCATTAAATATATTACTTGTCAAATACAATCGTCCAATTCCTTTTAACAATTTAATGAAATACATTTCGTAACGAGCGCGAGGGAATAAATTATATAAAAGCACAAATATTACATAATTACTTTTCACGCGATTTTTGAAAAGCATAACTTTACGAGTCATAAATCAATTACATTGTACTAAAAAGTAATCTCAGCGATTACTTGCATTAGTCATCGATATAAAAATACTTGAATTAAGAAAAAAAAGAATTAATTTCATTCGCTTAATATAACATAAAGGAAAGTTAATAATCCGATAACAAATTTCTAATTGCTTATAATATAACGAAAGAAAAAACATTATTACAATTACTCAATTAATTTAAAAAAAAAAAAAAAAAAAGAGAGAAAAAGTGTGAGCCAGTAAATGAAAGTTTTTTACCCTAAATCTCGAGGAATCTATGGAAATCCAAAAGGTACATTCCAACGGCACGCTCGAGGCCGCGACACATCGCTCACAAAGTGCGAGAATTGACGGCCGATTTGGTTTGGTGCGCTTCTTGCCGAGTACCGCGATACGTAATGATGCGGACACCTGGAACGTTTCTATCGGGCATTTCAAACTGCTTACAGAAACGAAGGTCGCCCTCGCGCGCACGTCGCTACATTTCTACAGACTTGGATAAATTTGCGCAGCCTTGAAAATCCGCACCAGTCCCGCCGCGTTATCCAAATTTACGCTCTCGCAATATATTTCGATCGCGCGCCCGCGAATTGATCAGCGCGCGGCCAAACGTTATCCCCCGCTAACGGGCACCTTTTCATCGCCCATCGTTAATCCGCGACGGGGCAAATTGGCGGCGCGCTATTCAACGACACTTTTTCGCGTTTCGCGCGAGCGCGATTAAATTTGGATCGCGGCCGTTCGGCAGTCGCGGGAGTTAATCGGAAAGTGGCCGGACAGGTGCGAGCCGAAGTATCGTCGAAGAGCGACTGGCCGAATTTGTAATGCTGTGAGAAAAGCGTTTTAACATTGAAGTTACTCGATCTTGAATCGATGGCAAAATCCCAAAATCTAAAAGGGTCGAATGTCAAGCTCATGAGCTATCGGTGCACACCGTAAATCACCGTTCCGCGAATATTAAAAGTATTCGCATTTTAAACGTCGGATGATCTACGCACTTGCCCGCAAACTCCGACTTTCCCCTAATTACGAGCGGCGCGTTTGTCGTCGCTTCGCAATAAACGGCGAAACAATTTTCACAGCGCAATTTCGAACGAAAATAAATTGCTCATTTAAACGCGAAAGAAATCAAAGTGGCCGGAGTCGAAATATTTTATTTATAAATTACACGTTGGCATTTCGGTTTAAAAAAAAAGAAGAAGTCTTCTCGGTACTGTCGTCGATATTACGTTATTATTCGAATGTATTGTTAGCTGAGAATTCCTTTTTATTAATGAATTAGAGTAAAATTTTTAACGATGCGAAATATTAAAGCGTGTTATTTTATTCTTGCCTTTTTAATTTGAATAGTTAACAAGGTGTTTGAAAATAATTTCTAAAGAAATTGTTATTGTTTTCTTGTCGTGTTAAATAAATACATAAATACGTATGGCATGTACTGAAGATATTTCAATAAATGTCTGTGACTTTGTTTTGAGTTATTTCAAATAAAGCAGTCTTTTATTTGGTTTGAAAAATTGAACCAAATATCAATGACCGGAAATAAATTCAAACAAAGGAGCATATAAAAGTGTTTCGTGTGTTTTAAATTTAAATCGGTTTAAATTAAATTTACTATTGCGCAACTCAGATAAAATATTTATACATGTTCGGGTTAAAGACCGCTCATATTTTTCGTTACAATTTGTTGGAATCATTAAATTAGAAGGAAGATAGTATTAAAATTTGATATGATTTGTATCAACTGAACTGTACGATTATGAAATGAAAAAATTTAAGATATACTGCGTTAAAATATGATGTAAAAATGGTAATATTTGTTACTTTTGTTATAAACATTATATTGAGTCAAATCTGAATACTTTACATGTTAAAATTGTTTACTTCACAATTTTGTATATATTGCCTAAAATAAGGAATTTTTCATATATTTGCAGTAAAACTTAAATTACTTTTTGAAATAGATTTAAATTCATTTAAAGTATGTGAACACTGCTAACAAAAGAAGATTATTAAAATTACAAGAGTGTAAATTTTATAGTAAAAAACATTACAACTTTTGACAATTTAAATTTTGCAATAAGGAAGACTGCCACAAAAATAGTAAGTAAAAATTATTATTATTATATTTTATAAGTAATAAAAATTATTAAATTGAAATTGCCTTAATGGTTTACATAGTATAGTAAAAATTATTGCAATTATAAACAATTTTTATTTTGTTTCAAAAAATTATTAAAATTACGATTTTCAAACGCCTCCTTATAAACATTGCGCCATGGACGCGTTCAGAGTTATCTGTAGGGTACTACGTTTTGTGGAGAATTTTTATAAAAATAATTCACAAACCAGTGAAGTTACCTTTCCTCTATCCTATTAGAAATCGTCGACGATAGAGGAATCTTCATAAATTGTTTTTATTGCACATAAAACTCGTAGATATCGAATGAATTTCCGAGCATTGTAAAGGGTTAGTGGTTGGCGCACTGCGATATATCGCTATCCTACGTGTGTGCATTAAAGGATGACAAAAATAATATCAGGCGCGCCGCCTATCGAATAAAAGTACAACCTTCGAGCGTGGAAGTGTATGAATAGATTGTAAACAAAGAGAGGTTAAGATACTTTAATTAGAAGATAATACGAAAATGGACAAATCTATTTTATTGCAACAAAAAGTTCGCAATAATTTCGAGGATTTACAATCAACCGTTCTTGAGTTAAAAGAGTGGGAAAAAGAAATGAAAAGAAAGGACGCCGAACTGCGTTCTTCTCAGGAAGAAGTATATAAAGTCTTGTTCACAATTTGTTGTTTGTTTTTATTTTGCTGCATGAATTTTAATGAATTTCGCCGAAATTATTTTCAATTGAATACATTATTTACAAACAAATACATTATATATTCATGCCTTTGAAATATTTTATATGACTTGTATTTAATTTGATGATTTACATACATTAATTCTTGTAGATTTTACCTCCAATCAGACGTAAACAAATAAAAGTTTCAAAATCTAATACGCAAAAGTGTATAAATACTTCTACAGAACGAATAAAATCATCTGACTACTCGAAGTGGGATAAATTTGACGTTGTATGTATTTTTTGAATTATTATAACATTATTTGCATATAACTTTTAAATAACTAAAATAATTTTATAAATTAAGTAAGCAATAATATTATGTGTAAGAAAAATGTAAATTTTTTTTTGTTTAAGGAAAAAGCTTGTGACGAAATTGATATGGAAAAAGAAATTGAAGAAGTTGAAGAAGAAATGACACCTGAAGAATTGGAACGATTACATGATGAAGCCAATGCTTTAAAAGTAAAGGGAAATTTACATGTTAAAAAACAAGAATGGAAGAAAGCTATTGATTATTATACAGAAGCAATGAAGATTTTTAATTTCGATGCTACATTTTATGCCAATCGAGCTTTATGCTTTTTAAAAGTACAAAAGTATGTTAAATTTCTATTCTATTATATTTAAAGATACAAGTTTGTTTGTTTTACATAATTGACTTATTTGATAATATGTCCTATTTAATTTCAATAATACATACTCAATCCAATTCGGTATTTCTTTCAATACATAAATATTTATTTTTTTTATGTAAATTTACATTTATTTACTTTTCATAGATTTTCATTGTTGTATTCTGTAATACTATTAAAATTTATTATTTCTTAGTTTATATTCAGCAGAAGCTGATTGTACAGTTGCAATACAATTAGATGAAAATTATGTGAAAGCATATCACCGACGAGCTCTAGCTAGAATGGAATTAAAACAATACCGTGAGGCAAAGCAAGACATTGAAAAATTGCTTCAACTAGAACCATCTAACAAAGAAGGGAAATCAATGTTGATGCGGTTGAATCAAGCTATTAAAAATCAAAAAGTTTGTTCTTATTTGATTATTTCTCTTTTTTCCATAGTGGATATAAATTATTTTAAAGTATATAATATAAATTAATATGTAACTATTAACAAAATTAATGTTTGTTTGCATTTTTTCCTCAATTTTTTAAACAGGGTGTAATTATTTCTGAAACACAAAATGATAATACTACTTCAATTGAAAAGAAAATTGGTGAAAAGCTTGTAAAGAAAAATACTGAATCCTTAAAGAAAAAAGAAGAAAATAAAGGCAGTAAAATAGAGAAGATAAAAAATGCAGAAAGTTTAGATATCAAAACTGAACAAACAAAAATGATTAAAAATAAAAATTTACCACCTTGGGTCCCAGATTTGGATGATATATATGAAATTGTAGAACCTATTACGAAACCAGCTCACCAAAGACAGCAAGTAAATGTTTCTGTTTTATTTACTTTTTTTACCAGAAATATTTTTATTAAATATTATATCTAAATTAAATTAAAGAACTTATTGCGCTTATGAAAACAAAATTTTAAAGCAGCATGCTTGTAAGATACGGAACATTTATTCTAGTTTAATAAAAATGTAATATGTAAAACTTTTTAGAAACCAATGAAAAAAGTACTTATAGAGGAAATTAATTTGGGTTCTTCTGCATTATCAAAGTCTACTGAACAGCTAGAAACAGAAATCAGAAAGCAACAAAAAGAATCACAGACTGTGAAATGCGTTGATGATAAAACAAATACAAAAGACCAAAAAAATGATCGAATACTAATTGAAGTCATAAATGAAGACATGGAAATACCACCTCCTCCTAAAACGTCCGTGCAATTCTTTTCAAATTGGAACAAACTCAATTCTGTAACTCTTAGATATGAATATCTTAAAGTAATTATATTTCAATTATTGGAGATTGTCATTAATCTTTGTTGTGCTTTAACACTTAATGTATTATGTTATGTTTACAGCAAATAAGTCCAGAAAGTTTGCCTTCTTTATTCAAAGTATTGTTAGAAATCGATGTATTGAGTGAAATACTGCAAGTATTATACAAGGAATTTATGAAAAGGAATCAACCGGTGTATCAGTATTTGAAAAATTTGAGCAACGTTAGAAGATTTAGAGCTTTGGCACTTTTCTTTAGTGCACAAGACAAAGATGGTATGTTTTTATGATATTATGATTATCATATTAATTATGATATTATAATTATTACTTCTAATAGTACAAAAATAAATTTTAGTATTACATAACGTATACAAAGCAAAAGTAATTATAAAATAATTATTATTTTTTAGTTGTGAACAAACTTTTGGAATATGTCAAATCAACGGAAAACAAATCTAACGAAGACATAACGCAGCTTCGTGATAAATATGAAATTTAAAAAAGAAACTCTAGTCTCTTACCTTTGTCATTATTCCTACATTTTCCTCTTTAAATATAAATTTAAGTACTCAAACATCTAATTTTATAAAGTAGATACTGATTGTTATTAATTTCTCTATTAAATTTTGTTAATAAAAGGTTATGTTAGAAAAGTTTGTTTAATTTGTATATCGAAATAATGTAACATCTTAAAATTACAATGATATTATTTATTTGCTGGGGAAATGTGGGATGTCGATATGAGAGCTATCAGAACGCAGTTCCTTATCAGGCGGCAAGTCCTTATCAACAGCCTGCATTACATCCTGATGAGTCTCATGAACTTTTATTAAGGCATAAAATCCAAGCTTGATTTTTTAACAAAGCGATTTTCAGTTGAATGTATAATCGAACATTCACTGATAATTTATTAATATCTATACATTTTAGGTATAATTATTTATTTTGTTTATAACCGAATATTATATTTTGTCCATAAATACAATATATAATTCTAACCTAAATTTTGTTTTTACAGCAAATGTTAAAGTATTAATTTTTCAATTAAACTGTTTCATTATATTATCCTTAAATATACAAAGTTATATTTAACGATGAAAACTGCACAATTCGTGGTATAATTCCACTTTTCATGTAAAACATGTCACTTGATAAAAGAAATAAGGTTGACACGCGTGTTACTTTTATCAGGGAGACATTTGCACAACATGAATTGATTTGTGTATTGTATATTACACAAGTTTCATTATTAATTATTTATGATTTTATATATTTGCTATACCATATCGAAATAAATTATTAATAAAATAGTGTAAATTTTAATTTGCACATTTTTGATAATAATTAAAATGTGTTGTTGAAAATAGTGAATGTAATTAAATATTGAAATTAAATTACAAGTTTAAAGAAAAATCTATTAAAAATTACTAACTTGTTAAAAAAGTATGTGTGTACCTACAAGAAGCAAATTATTACTAACATAAGTTGCAGTAATTTTTTACTTATTTCAAGTACATGAATACATTCCTAACATATTAGTCATTTTTAATTGGTCTTTTCAATCCGTTTGTAATTAATTCATATTTTTAATGAACTTTAACTTATTGGATAAACAGTATATTTTTCATTATTTTTTTATACTTATTTTTTTTACACTGTCTTAAATATCAATTAACCTTGCTATATCACTGTATTATCTTGCAAAATTATAACAAAGACCAACTTCTTTTAATAGTTTATACTTAAAACGTAAGTTTAATAAAATAATGAAAAATCTGGTAGAATCAAATACACAAAAAAAAAGGAATATCTATTAAGATTCTTAATTTTCACAATAACTATAACATTCTGGTTCCAGTTATCTAATTCTTATTTAAAATAACTAACAATCTAGTTAGTTGAACAAAACTCCCGGATCTCATTAATTTGTATTAAAAGACCACCATACATCTGAAAAACAGTTAAAACAAATAATTTATTATCTTATTTCAGTGTACTCGGTGTGTTCGCTCTCGCAAACATCCTTGAATTATTATAAAAAACAATAATTAATGGTATTTCCTTTTCGTCGTTGCAGCAATACTCGTCAAACGCTACTCCTTTTTCCCGGCTAACCGTTAAGCGTTACATTACGCGTGGAACGTTGGGCGAGCGTTAAATCCCAATGACTACGACGCGACTGATAAGGACTGACGCCTGCGCGCGCCACTTGGCGCAATTGCGAGGCGAGTGGCGCGCGCGTTATATCGCGGTGGTTGTCACGCGATTAGAATTGGGTCTCGCGTCTCGTCCGGCGAGCGGCGGAATGGCGGCGGAGCGCGTGGCCGGGACGCTCGATAAATCATTAGGTCGGGCGCGGTCGAGCCGCCGATCGAGCCACCGGTCGAGCCACAGACCGCGCCGCAGATCGAGCCGCGTGGCCGTCCGCTTTGCGTGTGGTACGTTCGTCGAGGACGGCGACGACTTTGGCACGACTGGGACGACACTCGAAGCGGCTACGGCGGGTACTAAAATAGAGTGCGAATGAGCCCGCGAGTCAGTTTAAACGACTGTCCTTATCAGGGAGGTACGGCCGCCGGGAAAGAACAATGAAATACGTGCTGGCTCTCGATGTCGGCACGACCACCGTGCGGTGCCATTTGATCGACCAAAACGGGACCTCCGTCGCAGCCACCAACGAAAAGGTTCGCATTTGCCAATTTAGCTCCGCAATTCGACGATCTTACGTCCACGATAGTCCGCTCGACTCGCAATCAGTCGATCGATAAGAAATCTTCGTGGCGATCGCGCGATGCCGCGCCGCTTTTCGCGTTCGAATTGAAAATCGTGGATAATTGATGGATACGTAAACGATTTGAACTTGGAGCGTCACGCTTAATATAAATTTAGCAATGACAGTAACGGCTCTTTAATCGATTCACTGATTATTGTTGTGCGAACTAATGTAATTTAATATTGTAGATATACATATATATATATATATATATTTATTTGTATATTGATAACCTGCATTGACCAGTGGACATCTGATTATGTAGCAAGAGAGCATAAATAATTTATAAATTAATTTCCTCCGATTTCCTTGGGTATGTATTGCGGAGAAAGTTCTATCAGTTTTATGATATCACGTTATAAATATGTGGATGTAAACTGCGTAGTTGTTTGGAAGATATAGAAATTACTGGTACTTTTAAACAAATTTCATTCGCCAAATTAAAGTAATGCCATATTTGTAATGTTGTAACAATTACCTGCCAGCATAGTATCAGTTGTGGAGCAAAATATCAAACATTTTGAAAACACCACAATTTTTACTATATTGGCACGGTAATTTTTCCAATATTATGTAGCTTTGCAATATAGCTCCGCCTCAAGGTTCCAAAACAGTGTACGTGGAAAAAGATATGAGTTAATTTTTCCATAATAAGTGGGAACCAAACTCCAGAAAACAATTTATAAAGCTACTTAGTAAATTATGAAACAAATGCGAAAGTATTTCTATATATATTTCTATATATATGAATTAAGTATTTATTCCTATTATATAATATAATAATATTTATAATTAGGCACATGCGTTCATTATTAGATACGATATAATATGTTTATTATATTATTAGGTACTTATTTAAATGTATATATATCCGTCTTTCAATACAAAATTACTATTTTTAATAAGCAAAGAAACTTGTTTTAAATCAAAGGAAATTTTTCCTTTTAAAAACTGTAATTTTTACTGAAAGACGGATATACATCTGAAACACAGTTAAAAACAGTAATTTTTTCTGTCACATTCTTCTCGATGTACATATAAATTATAAATTTATATAAATGCTTTATTATTATATTTTCTGTCATATTTTATTTCAAAATATGTTTATAAATTGTATTCTTGGGTTCGAATCTAACTTAATATGGGAAAATTAACATATTTCTTCATCTGGGTGTAAAGTTTAATGTGTTTCTTTTTTTTCTCTTTTTTTTTTTCATTAGTTTCAAAGAGTCAAAGAGTCGCGAGCTTTGATTCGAGCGAAATGGTTTTATTAATCGATGTGAACTGGCGAACAATTGGTCGTCATTGAAGGCAACCGGGGATCCGAAGACTTTTGCTATGCATTCAGGTCGAATCATTATTATATTAACTTTATGACACGAGTTATAAAGATGTAACTTTCACCGAACTATAGCACAGCTTAGAATGTCAAGTTTCTTGCGTCGAGAATGGCAATGAAATTTGTTGATCTCGGCGAAAAAATTGAAAAAAATAATCAAATGAACCAAAACAAAACGAGGCATTGGGATCGTTCGTCAAACTAGTTTGTCCGGTTTAACCGAACAACAGGAACCAAATAGTTCTGTTGGCAAATCTTAAATTTTTGCACTGGGAAAAAAGTTATATCAATGATAACACCTTTTGTGTGATGTAATAATTTATTTTACATTATTATTTAAAATTGTCTGGATTTATGATTATTATTACCATTCTGAATATAAAATTTTACTATATCATACATAAAATTGTACTATAATGATATAGTAAAATAGCACACACTGTAGATATGTTTTTAACGCCGGAAGGTAGCAACGACCCAAGTAAAAATAAACACGACCAAAATATGATCATATTTGACGTAATAAAATGAACATTAGAAGATCACAAAATGAGACTATACAAGATCTTACATAGATTACTTTTAGATCACTGTGTGATCAATATTTAATGATATATAATCTCTTATTGTGCTCTTTTAATGAACATTTTATTCTGTCAAATTTGATTGTGTTTTGATCATGTTTATTTTTAATAGAATAACTCAAAATGTAATCAGTTTGTTTTGATATTGGTATAGGTAGAACTGTTATATCCCCAACCGGGATACGTTGAAATCGATCCTGATCAACTTTGGAATTCGATTGTTAAAGTCATCAGGGACACGATTGCAGGTGAGGAGTCGCTATGCAACATGACATGCTGCTTTTTGTTTTACCTTGATCATTCGATACTTTGGGAGAATGTCATTTTCATAAGTACAGTTGTTTAATCCGTGAATCGTGCCAGTTAAATGAAATACGTCGGTGCAAAATTGAAGACAATTAAAAAAGACGTTTGAAGTTTGCATTGTTTTGTCATCGTGTCGTGTATTCAAATATTTTCGACTTCAAGATTAGCGATATGCTGAGAAATATAATATAATGAATTACTGTGTTTATGATTAATAATAATAATTGGAACGAATTACCAGAAATTTAATATAGAATCTATTGATATACAGTTTTGATTCAATATAGAATCTATTTTAATAATATCAATTTAATATAATTAACTTTCTTTAATTAATTAATTGATTAATAAATTTATTTATTGCATCGATTAATTAAGAGACATGAGTTATTTTAGGGAAATTTTATGATCTATGAATGAGATAAAATTCAAAGGTGAAATAAAAAATTCAAAGTTAAACAAAATTAATATTTTATAGTAAAGCGTTAAATTATTTTAATAAATACTTCAATGCTATAGTTTATCCCTTTGTACAATACGTCAAGTTATACAAATAATAAAGTTATACAAATAATAAAGTGTGTTTTAAACTTTATATTACAGTTAATATAAATAAAACTTTATTTAAATAGTATAATTTTTTTTTGCAAATAAAGAATATACAGGCTTGTTCTATTTTTAATTAAAAAGCGAAACATACTTGATAAAAAAGTAGTTTATAAGTTTAGTCATAACGTCCAGATATATTTGGAGTGAACAAAATATTCAAATTTCATAATAAATCGATAAATGTTTCATACATTTTATCAGTTTTTAATTCAACGGTAATTTATTTTTCTCGACTATTAACGACAGTTTAATAAATTCTTGATCATTATTCACGTGTGATTAATTTTGTTATTAATTTGATCAAACTATAAATACCCAAACAAATATCTCCGTTCATTTTTAATTACTTGAACATTAATTTCACAATATTGATTGCGAGGATATAAAGTTTCGTGATTTCGTTGATCGTACCAAGATGATTCTAAAATTAAGACCCTCGTCGTCATCAAAATTAAATGATAATAAATAATCCTTATGTTTAATATTTTATCATAACGGTTATCGTTATCAATGATCATTGCAGGTGACATAATTCGCATTTTACAATTGTTAACTACCAAGTTTCTCTTAAATGCTGCATCATTTAATTACAGACAATAAAGTTGACACAGAGTCTATTACGAGCCTTGGTATATCCACGCAAAGAGGAAGTTTTACTACATGGAATCGGGAATCTGGAAGACATTATCATAAGTAAATATAGAAATAACTTTTTTAGTTTTTCATTCGGCAAGTTGACAAGCGAAAAAGATTTCAGTACTTTCAAGTTTCAAAAATTCACGCGAGAACAATCTTATGTTTATGAATTTGAATCGGTAAAATATAAATATTTTGATTTTTTCATCAAAAATTTTACGAATATTTGAATTCTTGAAACAAAAAGCATCATTAGACAACGTATTATATTATATATTATATATAAAATATATTATATATATTTTACTGTACCATTTGAACATTTAATTATCATACAATATACTAAATGCAATAAATTGAAGAAATATTAACTAATCAAAGAAATTACTTCGAAAATGAGACGGAATTTTTTTTGTTTAATTATTTAAAAATCGTGCCAATTTATATTTTCGCTAACGAAAATCATTTTGATGAACAATTGACGCAAATTTGCGTTTGTTGTTTATGGTCGGTCATTCATTAATGCCCCTAAATTACTGCAACCAGTAAGGCCACTGAGCCTAATTGTGCCGTGGTCATAACTCAAGCTTTAGCTGCTTTAGATGAAGGAAATAGCAGTTGCAGCAATCGAGTGCATTATATTATTATGCCAGATGTGTAAAATGGTCGGACTTATGATTTATCACTTCTTAAAGAAGCGATTCAATCGTTTCGCAATGCAGAATTCTCTGCAAACATTTTAATCCGCGCAAACCGTATCGACAACAATATTAATGTTTCAGTTTTATAACATGGAAAGACTTAAGAGCGGATGCTATGGTGAAGGAATGGAATTCCTCGATGACAATAAGGAGCTTACGCGCCGGAGCGCACCTTTTATATTCCGTATCTCGTAGCAAAAGGTTCAAAGCGGGCAGCGTTTTCAAACTTATGAATACACAGGTACTGCTCCTTGATATTAATTTTCTTTTTATCAAATCCCTTTCATTACATTACTCTGAATAACGTACTTAATTTTATTATAACGTATTAATTTAAGGATTGTAATATACATTGTAAAAATACCAAATTGAATCAGGTAAAATCCCTAGTGAAAATGAAACAGATTTTTTACTAGGGATTGAATTGAATCAACCCTATAGGAAATTGCCAAAATCAATCTACTGGCCCACTATGATGAGGCTAAAAGAACACAGGGTTTCATACGAGAAATGAAAAATTTTCTTTTGCAATATAAATTTTATTGAAATGACAAATAAATGTTGATATCCTGCGAGTACGATACCAAATTAGTAACACGTGCATTATAATTTAAAGTACTTATTGTTTACAGATGACCTTGCGATTATGTTGGGCACTGCAGCACGTACCGGGATTAAAAGAAGCAGTGGCATCGGGTAAAGCTATCTTTGGGGGTATAGATAGTTGGCTTTTATTTCAATTAACAGGTATGTCAATAATTACATATACACTGAGAAAAATAAAATAATAAGAACTACTATACTTTCTATCATTCTGAGACTCTATGCTCCAATGTTAAGAACTTTGCCAGACAGTCTGGTAAACGGTATCACTTTTTCAGGTACCAATTATCAGAACTGTAGTACTTCTTGTCGCATTGTCGAACATTATTTTATATAGGAACACATAGAGTCCAGGATTACTATACTATTTTTCTCCGTGTAATTACAAAGATTGAAATATTTTGGAAATAACTAATACTGCCAATTCTCTTCAGGACAACACATTTGCGACGTGTCGAGTGCATCGGCTACTGGACTTTTTGACCCTTTTACTATGGAATGGGCTGGATGGGCCCAGCACCTTTTCAAAATCCCTCGATCCATATTTCCCAGGATTGTGGACACGACAGGAGATTTCGGTAAAATCTGTAAAGAAGTTTTTGGGATAGAAATACCTATAAAGTGTTGCGTAAGTGATGCTACATTTGTATTATGTTAAATTAAGTTTATAATAGCCAAATGAAAGGAATATATATTTAATAATACGTAATTTTTAGATGGCAGATCAAGCTGCTTCGTTATTTGGCTGTGGATGTTGGTATCCTGGATGTCTAAAACTTACCATGGGAACCGGGTCATTCTTAAATGTCAATACAGGAATTGAACCACACGCTTCTGTGGCAGGTATTATTTAAATATCGTTAACACTTTTATCAATCAATAAAGATTGAATATTTCAATATTCAAGTTAATTAACTTCGCTCCCAAAGTCCATATTATATTTGATAAACAAATATTCACATTTATTTCCACTTCTTATCCCCATTTGATAATAAATTAACTTTGTTCTTATCAGCTATAAATCACAGCAATCATTAATTTATTAATACTTAACAACTTGAACATATAAACTTGGATTATATATTAATTGGATAAATCGAATGATGTATCAATTAAATTGCAAATTTCGCATTTCAATTTCTATGACTCAAATTCTTTGGTATTCTTAAATTTAACTTTAACGATACACATTTTAGTGGACGTAAATAAAATACAAAATTATAACAGTAATAACAATAGATCTTATTTAATAGACAGAGCGTTCATCGCGGCAGTAATATTAATAATAATCATATTTTATGCTCTTATTAGGATTATATCCTTTAGTTGCCTGGCAAATAGGATCGGAACTATTGTACGTCGCTGAGGGTGCGTCTAATGACACAGGGTCGATAGTTGAATGGGCTGTACGTTTAGGTAAATTTCAAATTACGCACTTAATATCCATAATGATTTTAACAATGCTCATCCCCGTAGGTTTAACCGACGAGCCCGCAAAAACATCGGACATGGCGTACTCGGTGAACGATTCTGATGGCGTATACTTTGTGCCGGCTTTTAGCGGACTTCAAGAGGTATATTGAATTATTGTTCGCTTCGTTACCATTATGGTATTATAATCACACTTAATAGCATTAATGTAATGTTTATCAGCTTACATTGATTGAGGTTGTCTTGAATAGTGGAAATTACATATTGCCCACTGCCATTTCCGTGCGTCTTACAATTGAAAGGACAAGCAATGATTCATTTTAGGTTTCCATTCATGATCCAAAAGCAGCCACGGGATTTATCGGCGTAAAACCGACGACCACTAAATCGCACTTAATTCGTTCCATATTGGAAAGTCTCGTCTTTCGTTTGTTGTTACTTTATCATGCGCTTCGCGAAGAGACTGAATTTTCTTATAGCGTGCTACGGTAATTATTACAATCGTTTAATTAAGAGAACGTGAATGAAATAACAGTTTTATACATATTTACAACTGTATCACTGTTCATAACATTAAGGTTTCTTTTAAACCATAGTAGGATTTGTATGATTTATTTATGTATTTTATACTGTATTATGCTGTAAATTAAGTAAGTTGTTGAGTCTAGTACAATTGGAGTTCTATGTGGTAAATTACAGTTCTTAATTAAGTTAAATATAACTCAGGTTAAATTAATTAAACAATTTTTTAGAGTCGATGGAGGGGTATCTCAGAATGATTTTATGATGCAGTTACTTGCCGATTTGAGTGGTTTAAAAGTTATCAGACAAACGACCACTGAAATGTCAATTATGGGCGTTGCTTTTTTGGCCGGTTTAGAATCAGGTTTGTAATTTCAACTATTTCTGATTTTGTATTAGTTTAGATTATATTCTTTTTACATAATCAGTTAATAATTTTTTGCAGGTGTTTGGAAGGACAGAAATGAAGTTCAGCAGTTACGCCGTATTGATACGATATTTGAGCCTGATGAGAATAGAAGACTGCAATATGAACACGTTTTGTGTGGATGGAGGAAAGCAGTACATCGATTTAAAAATTGGTATTAAACGTTAAACCTTGATAAGAGTTCTCGTATTTTTATAAAAGTTATTCGTCTTTTATATCACTAAATTAGATCTTTATTTTCATGTGAGGGTTTCAAAATGCAATTTTTCTTGCACATATTTTATAATGAACTTTGTATTATTATTATTATTATAATTATTATTATTATTATTTGTTTTCAATTGACTACTAAACTTTGTAACTAAATTTTCTATTTAACGTTTTTTTAAATATTAAAGCGAAGAGGTAAGAACGAGTGATATATACAGATAAATATTATACACTCAGAAAAATGAATGAGTTCATTTTACGATTACAAATAGGAGTTGAACCTCAGAAGATAATTATTGAATATATTAAGATATAAAAAAATATAAAAAAAATGTTAAAGTAAAGTATTTGTTCCTATAGATTTATATAAATAGTTTACTATAGTACTTCTTTCCTATTTTATCTTAAGTATGTTTATATATTGCTTACTGAGGTTTGAATCATAATTATTCTAGGAAAATTAACTAATTTATTTTTCTGCGTATAAACTTCCAAATGATCAAACTCAAATATTACGTGATAATATGTTACAAATCATATCAAATTTTAGTTCGTTATAAGATAGAAACAAAATAAAATTGACGTGATAAGGAACTCATTGTACATATAATTATAAATTTTTTACCGAATGAAAAGCAACTTAGGAAAATTACTGAACATTCTCGCAAAACTAAAAAGTAATTTCAAATTTTTTAAATTAGTTTTCTACGTTTTTTATTAGTTTTTGATACAGACAAAGTGTATTGAGTATTTAGTATAAAACTGAACAATTATTTAACACATATTTCACATAATTGAGAAATTATGTAACGGAACAAAATGTCCATTACTCAATAAAAAAAGCTCAAATTTAGTTTTGATATTCACGAATGTAGTTGACGAAATAATTTTATGCAAATTTTCATATCACACTAATACAATTTATGATAAAAGTATTATTTCGTTGTACTGTTATACAAATATTTTTAATATGTTACATGATGTACTTTTATATATATGGAGAAAAAAGTTATTCAAGAAATCGTAATATTTTGTAGGAAAAATTTTACATGTATATAAATGTAAATAAAAATGTAGTGTATCGTTGTAAAATTAAACCTGAAATAAAATTATTACAATTTAATTGTTTTCAATATGTTGAGTTTTTAATTTTGCGATGTAAAATGATAATTTTGAAATTTATATTATAAATATAATTTTTTTTATAAAAATGTTTATAATTTCATCAATAATTTCTTTCTCAAATGCTTCTAGAATTATTAAACATAAAGAAATCTATTAAATATTTTGTATAAGCATATTTTATTGCCTAATATAATATATAAGACAGATATTCTAAAGTAAAATTTTATTATATATAATGCAATTAAAACCAAAAATTGACTCATTTTTGCATTTCTCATAAAAAGGGAAGTGCCATTCAGACAAATCATTAGTGATTGATCGAAATAAGTGGGTAGTTGGAGAGAGCAACCGTTGAAGAATACGTTGGGTGGAGCAGGATATCCCATTTGAGGTTTTTCAATTAGTCTTTTACTGCTACTGCAGCATGTGATCAAACATTGTCATGCTGCAAAATCACTTTGTCCTGTCTCTGTTCATATTACAGCCGTTTCTCCTTCAACTCTCGGCACTTCTGAGGGATTGCAAAATAAAGAATAATTTTATATACATATCAAAAAAATATTTTTTTACTATTTTCGTAATAATAATTTGTCATTACTAACGATTTTTCAATATATTTTTTTCATTTTATTGAAAACAAGTAATGTAATAAATTTAAAATAATTATCTATTATTTATAATAATGATAATTTATATTATTTTGCATTACTAGATTTAATTCAATAATATAGTAGAAATCGTGAACGCTTTACATAATGAAATTTCCCACAGAATGTTACAGTGTAATTTTTATTGCCCTTTGGATTCTCTTATTTAAATATATGATGTTTTATATAAAGATTTAACTTATGCTTAAAAAGCATAAGTTTACCAAAGAGAAATCCTTCTGTTTAAAAGAATTATATTGTCTTACTTCCTAATGTTATCCATCTAAACTAGGTATGCAGCATTTAATTTTTATTCATAACATAAATGATCTAATTACTTAAAACTAATTTTGTCATATTTATAATGGAACAATTGTTTTTATTGTTTATAACTTCATAAGATATTTATTACTTACAATTTTTTTATTGAACTCGTTATTCGTTAATATATGACAATAATAATTTATATAACAAATATTAATTTTATAACAAATATTATTATATTCAGTTAACATGGAACATGTTAATTATTATTGTTATCCTTCTTCCCAGTGCGTGTAATACGCACAGCATTGCTAAACATTTAATATAACTAATTCTATTCAAACTCTGCACACAAATTTTAACAATTAAGAATTCACCTTCGTCCGGTATAATTACAAAGTAAATATTTCGTGCGCAAATTCAAAAATATCTATACATATATATTTTTAAAATATCTATACAAAGTACACCATTGGAATAACTCAAATAATACAGCTTAACCAACTGTTAATGAAAGTTAAATAAAAAATAAAAATCTTAACTCCCGTCTAATCAAATGTATAAATACTTTTGTGAAAATCTCTACGCCATTTACTTTTGTCGAAGGAAAATGTATATTAGTCAGCCAGTTATCTTTAATTTATAAAATTCAATGTGTTATCATGAAGTGAAACAAAAGCTATGCCGCATAAATTACATGAAATCGCTATTCAACATTATGGTATCCGCGTTGAAATTGAACTTCGTTTATTCGTAACGCGCTGGACGTTTTCTTGTTGTGAACGCACCAGAATAGAAGACAGTTTAGCTGACCACTGTCTCGCACATAACAGCGGTCAGTCGGCGTGCTCGAGATACAGTGAATAGTTGCAGTGCTTGAAAGACGAGAGCGGTACATTGCAACGCGCCAAAAGCAAGGACCAAAACACCAAAATGGTATTGATTTTGTTGACACGCTACTTATTATCCATTATACGTAGTTTAGAATTTTTTTTTTGTTTTATACTTCAACTTAAAACTCAGCTTCGGTAAACTTTAGGGTGGTATAATTTATTTATAATATGTATATAAAGGGAAAAGTATTTATCAAAGAAACTGTGAGAAAAGTGATAAACTTTAAACTAATCGTATTACAATTTGTGATTATTATTAATAACGTGCGGGTAAAGTGAGATAATTAAAAACTGAAATAATTTTCATTTGTGTTACTCCGATGTAACTATCTGTTGATATAAATATTTATTTAAGAGTAATATTACAAACTTTTCTTCGACATTTAAAATATAAAATTATGGTTTGTCGAACTGTGGTAAATTTTTATTAATTTTCTCAAAAGAAAAGGTACCACTGTCACGGGAATAAAAATCTTTTAATAAAAACTGAATAATTTGTAAAGGTCAAAGTGATGTCACTCCAACATATTTCTTATGTAAAAATCTGCATTCTTTTTAAGCAAATATGATTCGTGCATAAATTATGTAAGGGGTAATAAACGAAAACTAGCAGGCTTGTTACTTTTCAGACAAGTCTTTAAAAAATATCAAGTGTAAAGTCGATATTCAATAAAAAATAGTATAATCTAACAATAAAAGACGTTTCTTTGAATTATAAAATGCAAATCTATCAAATTAAGGTGTTAAAAATCATTTTTTAGTTTAAAAACTCGTTTACTATGTATTACTGAATATGACATAACAAACTATTTCGTACTACTTAATCTGATAATGACATTTTTGCATAATTTTATGGATATATAAAAATTACAAAAATGCAGTAAAAATGAAGTTTAATTCTTTATTCAATTAAATATTAGAAATATAAATACGGAATGTTTAATTTATGTTATAATTGAAAAAGAATTTAATACTTCTTTTGCCAATATACAAATACAATAAGAAAGATATTTTCATACAAATATTGTTTGATAAACATAAGAACGCAGCATAAGAATTATTAAATATTGTCACAGTTTTCATCTCGCATGTAAATTTATTGGAATGTAATAAATTTGCATCCTACTTACATATTCAACTTCGAATTCAACGTGCGAATTCAAATAAAACTGTTACAAAAGAGCAAAGTTGTTTTAAAATATTTTCTACAGTCATGATACTTGATAGATTTTAATTTGTAATACTCGTAATTGGACTTATCTCAGCATCTTGATTGTCTGTTCAAATCGTTTGCATTCTCAAATTTAATTCATTATCAAAAACAATCAATATTTTATTTACATTTTTTAAATAATACAACTGTAAATCCAATCATTAATATAATCTTTTAAATACACGGTTTGAAAATATATAAATAAAAAAATATTTTCAATTAAAACATAAAATTTATTATTCATTTTCATGCAAATAAATACGGTAATAAATGTTATTTATATAAATATATTCACATAATCAAATTATCGACTTTTACTGAGCCAAAAAGTGTCGTACTTCTTGAAAAATTCTTTTGAGGTATATTTTGTTTTCGTACAATATATTTCGAGCTCGTTTTACCTGAACCTACAGGTCAATGAATTCACATTGCATTATGGCAACTGCTTTCGTAATCAAATTTAAAGACTATTTGAACTCAGAATTTTACTAATCTATTGGTGTTTGGCGTAAATAATTTACCATATTATCCGTTTAAAAATATAAAATATAATAAAATAATAATATAAAATAAAATTACGAGGTACGCCCCATGAAATTCATGCAACTCCACTTTATTTTATGAAAGTAATTTTATTGTTTATTTTAAAATAAAGCATTAAAATTAATTAAGTATTATTCTGAATATGTAATATTTCAGTTGAGAATGCAATATGGTTAATAAATTAATAAAAAAAAGTAATTGATACAAAAAATCTGCTAATTCAACATTGTGTACTCAATGCACACTCAAGTAAGTTGTTCACTTAATAAAGTAAATGTTTCCTTAACGTAACTAATAATGTCATCGAACAAATTGTCACACAAGACAAATATTTTTGAAATTTCATAAATTATTAGAAATTAATATTACGTGTTTTAACTGTAATGAATGGTATTGTTTCAATATAACACAACATTATAAAACATTAGAGGGAAGGTAATATTGAACAAATGGCTACTGTCATTGATCCTATTACTTAACTTTAATTACACATAGTTAATTAACTTGATTACACAGAGTCAACGCACTGCCACTTTTAGAATATAAAATTAAATGAAAAACTATCAACAAATAAAACACTCGAGTCATTCTATCACGATCGGTTATTGCTTCACGAAGAAAAAAAAAGATCTGATATATATTACTAACTTGCTAGTAAAGTGGTGAAGTACTTGAAGAACAGAAGAACATAATAAATCTGATAAATTTTAAGTTATCAAAACGTATCAGCAAGTTGATAATTATTGTTCAACAGCAAATTATTGTCAACATACTCGCACTTTTTATTGCACTGAGAAAAAGAAATTTTTAATTTTAAGAAATAGGATCATTGGTCTTTTTCAAGTCTATTTAATAAGTGTAATTAAATGTAGTTTATTATTAAAACATAATTTTGTACGAAACTTTAATCAGTAACAGTTCTTTTGTCAAACAAAAATAAATTTAAATAATGATGATATAAGTTTATGATAAAAATCTTTAATTCAGCAATTAATATTTTAATGGATAATTTAAAAAAATTTTCATTTTTAGAGAGAATTTTAATTGTATAATTTATTTAATTTTATATATAATTAAACATCTAATACGAAGCATAATGTAAAGTAATAATAATATAATAATAAAGCATTATAATTTATTATTGATGTTAATTATTATAATACATAAAAATAGGAAAAAGGAACAACTTAAATTCAACTTTCTCTAAACATAACAGACAAAGTATAATGAATAAAATTGTATGTATTCTGCATTCTGAGAATATACAGTGCAACGTGCATTATACTGGAGAAAGTAAAACATTTTTATAATTTAATGCCCACTGTCACTTAGACCTAATTAACTATTAAACAATATGCAGAAAATTTTCATCCAGTTCAGTTGTATGCAAATTAATTATTTATAATATAAAGTAAATCAATAAAAACAATGGTAGTTGTGTTCTTATAATGTCTCAAAAAATAGGCAATTTTTATAGTCTGAATTAATATATCTTTAATTAAAATTTTGTTCTGTTTTTCACGCATTTACGTCTATACATGTATTAAAGTGTAACCGGTTATATACATGTATATGTATATATTTACATATTTCTTTGACATAAAAATTATCATTGAGTTATACTAAATGCAAACCAAAGGTTAATATAAACATTTTCTGAAACTTATATTACTAGGATAAAAATAGATTTATGATATGTATTTCCTTTCATATGTAAAAAATAAAAGATGGTTGCATTAATTCTTATAATACTATATAAAAAGTAATAATAAAAAATGCATTTCGAAAATTTATTTTTCTTATGTTAACTTATTTTATCTCATGGTCGATGTCCAGGATTAATTTCATCCGAAATTTTATGATTTTGAGTTACTAGGATTCTTTTGTGTTCTTTTTAAAAATAATAAAAGGATATATCAATTATTTTGTTTCGCATTTTGTATTTGCATATGAGTGAGTCAAGCTGTTCTATGTGATAAGGAAATAAATCTTTTTGTCTACAGTTTAATGAAATATTCTTATCATAAAAATGTGAATATTTTTTTCCACTTCTCAAGGTCCACGTTTTGCCTTCCTCAGCAGATCTTTCAATCCCACTGTTGTGGTTTTCCGATAATCGTGTTCTATAACTTCGTCCTCCTCTTCTGTGGCTAGCTTGTTGTACTTTACAACAAACTAGTCTAGTTTCAGTTTTCGACGTCAGTACATCTTCTATTACATCCATTTGAATAATACAAACTTAAAAACTATTTTATTGCATAAAAAGATATGGATGTGGGGGCATAAATAAAATAAATTAAAGCTTTTATAAAACCAAAATATTTTATCCTCGTTTAATGGATAAAAAACTATCTTCTTCTTCGTCAAAATAAATTGATTGGTTTGAGAAAAATAGGAACATGCGTCCAAACCCTCTTTACCTTTGACGATCGTATAACAAATACTTGTAATAAAACAAATAATTATACATCGACATCGTCAAGTACATAACTGACGTATCACATTAATATAGAATTTCAATAATATCCTCATTAAGGTAATTCCTTTCTTCTATAGATAAAAGTCTTTTTATCCTACATTAATATTACATCTCCCCCTTTTCTTGCTTTGATTTACAAAGTTAAATGATACTACTTATAAGTGAAAATATTGAATTCATAGGTATGAAAATCTAATTCTCTGAAAGTCTTATTCGACTATTAACTTTGAAAACTACCATAAATCAGCATTAGTAGACGCAACAGAGAAAAATTGCATTATATTTAGTGCAATTTGTTAAAAAAAAGAAAGTGGAGAGTATAACAAACCAAAATTGCAAAAACTATTATTCACTGAGTAAAATAAAATAAGTTTCAAAAATAGTTGTACCTAATAAAATGCTTGTTTTGACAGGTTTTAGGTTCTAATTAATTTATCTCATCTTTTAAACACAAATTAACATCGAATCTAATGTTGGCTCAACATAAAACTGATATTAAATTAACAGATTTTTAAACTAAAATTAAAATATATGAGCTAATATATGAAAATTTAGCACTGACATTTTTTCCTGTGTAATAACCGATCGATTTAAACAATCTCTCTATCAAAACACATGATGTCTAATATAATTGCTAGTTAGTAAAAATTATCAGCACGTTGACAACTGTTGTCAACTTTCAAACAATAATTGTCGACAAACTGATACATTTTACTAACTTTACTTAACAATGTCAGTAATTTTTATTAATATTTTTCCTTCGTGTAGTTTCCTTCGTGTCATTTCTTATAACTTGTATTAACGGGCTTTACAATTAGAACTGGTAAGAAATAAAAGTTTGTTATGTGACTTTTTTAATAATTTAATATTGCATGTAATCACTTTTCAAACATATGTAAATATGTGTCATTTCGAGTCTTAGAAATATAAGTAGAGAAGTAAAAAAAACTTAGTACGAATCAGATATGCACACCAGAGTAGCACCCAACTATAATAAACTATCTCCACAAATTGAACTTCGAATTGGTGGTATTCCAATAAGTGTTTCTTTATCCAAGTATTTATTATATTGATATTTAAAAACAATTGTTGTAAATAATAGAACATTTACCTTGGGAAATGTCAAATTAAATTATAGTTTAATAATTTGTATCTACTATTATTTTTTAAGTATATAGGTGAACAAGAAAAAAATTGTTGAAAAGTAGATTCTTTATATTATAATTAAAAGCACAAGGGTCGAATAATATAATAAAGTTTATTTCATCTATATATAATATACTATTACTCATGTACGCACGTTGAGAAAAAAGTGAATTATTTAATTTTCGTACTAACTAGGAAAGTTTTATAGTGTTCACGAAAATTAGCTATGCATGTCGTTATTATTGCTATTCTTTTTTTTCAATATAGATTTTATGTGCACTTTTTACCTGGATTTTTATTTGTACTCTTAACAAAGTTCAAAAAAAGTTTATTCGAAAGCGAAAGAAATTATTAGGTAAGATTAGTAAAACACTAGAAAAAGTATTTCTGAATTGCATTTAATATTTGTTCATAATTTATATGAAAAATTCCTATCAAATTTTCTTAATGTAATATCTAAGAGTAATCTTACAGTAATATCTAAGAAATATAATCTAAAATGATACGTTTCAATAATTAAATGAACTCGGAATGGTTTTGTGTAAGTTTGTATTTAAAATTTCATACTTGAAAAGAAGTGGTGCATGAAAAATTATACAGTTTAATTATGAAACATGCAATACACATCTAGGAAACGACAAAAAAGTGGTCAGCGTAGTAAAAATTACCGGTATATCGTAAAAAAATTGAAAAAATCATACTGCAGATAATTAATAGAATGGTTACCCATCTACGAATTGCATTCATTCACATAAATTTCATTGACCTCGTAATACACTATTACAAATCTTTCGATATATTGTATAATGTAATAGATAACAGCTTTATTTGAATAAATACCGGTAAGAAGTAAATGGTAACACGCGTGCGTAAGTGAAAGTGCAAAATAATAAAAAAAGACTATAACGCACAAGGTATAAGGTAAATATTATAGCTGCTACTTTAAGTCATTAATTGATACAGTTTTTACTTGTCAGTGAAGCTATCAGTAGTGTACGCATTGTGGTAAAAATGTATTATATCGTGTATTTATTTTATCCGAATGAGAAAACTAAAATTGTCTATCTCGGAGAGAAATATTATATTTTAGTTTTACTTAAACTAATTTATTTATTTGTTATTATTTTTACCATACTTTTCTATTGCACGGAAAAAAAGATACGGCAAAATTTCAGTATTGATCGCTGTAAAAATGTCAGCGAATACTGGAATTTTACAGGAGGTTTCGGGGAAGCACAGTTTTATGTGTAAAATCACATAATACATGGGGGAAAAAACATGTCATTAAACCAAAAACCAACTGCAGTATTTCGTTTCTCGTTGACAGTTTTTCATGTAATATTGTAACCTAGAAGTGTCAATTTGACTCTGTGTAACATTAAGGCTAAGTAATAGGATCAATGAGGGATGTTAAACTAACAACGCATTAACATAAAAATAACATTTTTAAAATTCGATAGTTTGAAAATTACATCGACTAAAAGTGTCGAACGAAAAATGAACTTTTTTTTGGTTTAATGACATTTTTGCTTTCCGTCTTGTATGTAAATTTGCTTATAGAACCGTGTTTTATATAAACATAGTAATAATATTTGTTCTAACTTTTTTTCCACGTGCAAAAATAATGTTAACATTAATACATTGCATGAATATTTTAAAGACAAACTTTTATTTAAAATGAATATATTTTTTAATAGAGTATATTAATGATTTAGTTCTCATCTAACATATGTATCTGCTTTTGAAAACGGGAACATTAATTCAGAGATTGACATTTATCAAAAAAAAAGTTAAAAACAATAATGCCATTTTTTTTATTTGGTGTGAGTATATATATTTTAATTCGTGACACAATAAAATATTTTATTACAAATTAATCTATTGCAACATGTACATAATTAATTGTTTAATGAATATATTATATTAAGTAACATTAATTTGTTTATTTTGCCATTTACAGGACGAAGTGGTTTTAAATATGTCAGAGATAAATGAGGCGGTCAGACATGCCGGAGGCGCTCAAATTTCTGATGTTAATAGGGTGAACGTTCAACAGGCGACGATAATTCAAATGGAGCCTAATGCACTTTCAAATGAAGCTAAAAGTGAGTGAAACATTCTATTATGCTGAATTCTGAACGAATTAAAATCCCTCGAAAATTAATCTCTACATAATAAACATGAATGGAAATGGAAAAATAAACTTATTATATCTTAAAAAAAGAAAATAATTACTTTTTTAGTAATATAATATTGTTTTTAATGCCACAAATTATAATTCAATATACAATTATAATTACAATATTTATTGGACTATAATTTATGACGCTGTATAAATTAAAAAAAACTTCTAAACAGTTAAAAAAAAAACAAATTTAGATTGAACGGTATTTTTTGAATTTTATATTGACAAATTCTCTTCTCATAGAGCAGATAGTTAGTTAATTAACATTTATTAAGTTTAATGCATATCCTAACAAAAATTTTGCAAAATAATTTTTAACCACAATTCGAATAATTTAAAACTTGTTTACAGTATTTTTTAAAAGTTTATACCACACTACGAAACGTGTTATGATTATTATTGTTCAGAAATGATCGATAATAATTGATATCGCATCGCAACTGTTATCAGGCGTTCATTTGCTGAGTAAAAAAAAGTGTTCGATATTACAAATGTACATTCACCAAAGAAGCACAGTGCGAAAGTAAAATCTAACGCGTTTAATCGTTTTTCATTGAAGATCATAAGCGGTGACTATAAATGTGATTTTTCCATTTTGCGCTACTCTTAACCCGTTCTAAGGCACACAAACTAGTCAAGCTTGACTTGTATAACCGTATATATTAGTTAACCACTTTCTCTTTCAATTACGAGAAACCTTTTTTTTTTTCATTCTTCATTTGAACATTTTTAGAACACGTCGTATTATCTTTTTTGGAATCAGTGTATATTTGATTGCCAAATTTAAATAACATATTTTCATATTTAAAACACGCAATTAATTTTATTAACTGAGAATTTATCGATCAATGAATTAACTGAAAAATACGTCAATCAAAATATTAGATACAATTTATTTTAGAGTACAATTAATTTGGACATGAAATGTTCGTTCTTTCTATTCTACAACTTGTTTGACATCTGTACATTAAAAGATTGTAGAATGATTGTACTTAAAAACTTTTATATTACATGTTAACTTACTAATTTCACTCATTTGTAATATATTATATTAAATATATAATAATTCAAATTTATTAAATTCATTAAATTTCATATTAAAATATATTTACTATTTAGGCAAATTTACCTAAGCCACTCTAGTTCGTTTGTTAGAAAAAACAAGTTGTAAAAGGAAAAGCTAAACATTGAATAATATTTGTTTTTAAACAATTTTTTGTTCTTCTATTTAAGATATTTAAGATACTGACCTTGTTTAATAAAATGGTCACCTTCGAAGGTACATTCAAACACTTAAATCTGAAATACGGAAGAATCTGAAATGTGCCTCTTTTTTGTTCGTCTTTGACATTTGGTTCCTAACTTTCATATTATATATGTTTACTTGTACAATTAAAATTTTTATAAGTTAAGATTGTTTCAAAAAACAGTTTTCTTAAAATTACATTGAGAACAAAAATTCGTTAAATATTAACAAACTTTAACCTACTCGTTCTCTACATATTGAAAATTCATTTTCTTTTTATTAAATTAGATCATTGTTAATCAATCATTTAAACTATTTTTTTCTCTCAATATCTTGAGTCGTTTAGAATGTTGTCAAATAGTCAACAGGTTAACTTATTAAAAGTATATATTTAAAATGGAATTCTACTTTTAATAGACTCAATTATTATTATGCACATCTTGTATGTCACGTCCTGTATAATAAATTTAAATTGTAATATATACTTTGTAATATTTCTTTTAATATGCAGTCTATGTGAGGAGAGGTTTTGCAGGTTAGTAAGTTAGGAAACACATTTTGAATTAACAATATTATTTTTTTGTTCTTTTGCGTTCGTTGAAAAAAAAAATTTTTGCACTCACAAAACCATCTATTTAAGAATAATAGAATCTACTTATGTTTAATAGGTTTCCTATTTTTTATTTTTAAAATTTCTTAATGTAAAAACAATTCTATATACGATCAATAGATTCTATTTAATGTAAACAGACGTCCAAGTGCAGTTTTTTGAGCGTGCAATCACTGATTTTTTTTCATATTCCATTATGATAATCATATTTCTCTAATACGTAATTAAGTTATGATAACCAAATACACCAGTAGTTTTATTAAATAATCAACATTTTTTTTATGACATTAACCAAAGGTCAGTTACTGTCCTCATAAGGTGTACCACTGATTCATGATTCATTTGTTTTAGTTACGATAATTACACATTCGTTTAAAACTACTGACTTTTCAGTTAGCTGTCGGATTATGAGAGTTATCGGTTCTCATTATTGATGTTTTTCCTTAGTTTTTTAATAAGTAATATGCAAATAAACATTTTGCAAATTTTAAATCATAAATGCGCTAAGTTAAATAATACAATATTTTTGAATTTTTTCAGTACCATTGAATTATTAATTATATATAATTACAACATATAATCTAATAGCAAAACGCATATATATTGTAAATATAATTGTAAAATTTTTCCTTCAAAATATTTGATGTTTAATAACCAAGTCAGGATGTAGAAGTATAATGTTATTTAATTTATGAGCCCACTGAGTTAAATGTGAAAAGAGTGATTGATTGAATTTAAAAACTCTTCATTAATACACTGATGTCACTTCTAATTTTTTTTTTAATTTCTTACTTAATATGCTGTGTAGTAACATAAACAATCCGATCAACAGCACATTACACGCTTATAAAATTTGGAATTATATCGCGTATCCCTGATAGAAAACAAAGAACAATACGAACTTATTCAAGATTCCTGGACATTAGATAACGTTTAATTAAATGTTGGCCAAAATTATTGTTCAAAAGTTTGTGATCTATATCAAGTTGTAATCAAAATATGCTCCGAAAATTTTATGAAATAAACAATAATTTACTGACGCTTTATACCAAATTTGATTAAGATTAGTTTAGTGTCAAAGTTCATTGTTAATTTTTAGTGAAATTATGAAAAAGAAGTTCAAATTTAACTATTGAACTACATAAACTTTTTATAGTTCAACAATATTTACATGTGATAACTTCTTAACTTTTCAAATGACAGATGAATTTTTAAAATGTGTTAATATCAGTTAAAGGTTTTGACTTTTAAAAAAAAAATGCTTATTCGATTCATTCATATGCCTAAAGACCTAATCACATGTGATCAACAGATGTATGCAAGCATGTTCTTAAAGTTTTGTTTACGAAAAAAAATTGTGAAAATTTCCGCTGTGTTTTGTAACAATTCTTTATAACATAAAAAGAATTCAATTACCAATTATCAATTAAAATTTATACAAAGTATGTTAAATTAACTGAATTTAGTAAAAACTTATTATATAGTAAAACCGTATTATATAATTATCAATAAAAAATAATTTTAAACATTTTTAAATTTTGTATATAATTATTATAAATAAACTTGTTACAATAGAAAAATAAATAAATAAATAACTACTGCAACATTTGATACTTTTAAGAATGGTAAAATATATAATTAAGTACGTATGTGTACTTAAAAAGATCATATACAATCTTTTACAATTAATTCAGGTAAAAAATATGATTTATAATATATCATAGTATGACACATATGATTTACTATTATTCATTCTCAGAAGACTTCAAAGTTTGGGAAATTTTTTTTATTCTTTACTTTATAAATGTAAAATAAACACTTTTAGATAACCTCTTTATTTCTCAAGTCGATTTTCGTAATAAAATATAAAGAGAATTAAAAAACTCTTCCTGTATGGGTTATTTGCATATTTTTTTGATACATTTCATTACTTACGAAAATGT